>JAFVLL020024892.1:0-26624 GCA_021397915.2 Tor tambroides | reverse complement strand
CATACCTGTTTGCTGTCTCCCGACCCTGCCTGTATGACCATGTTGTTTAATAAAGCTTTGCATATGGATCCGCATGTCTCACGTCTCGTCAGCCCTGTTACAATTTTTCACTAATCAAATAAATGTGTTGATCAGTAAACTCTTTTGTCAGTCAGATGTTATTGATTCCATTGAAGCACAAGATACTTGTTTGTTTGTTACTTGTTTCACTTCTGTTTCAGTTTTTATAACCATTTCTTACTATGTGTAAGTTGTTGTTTTTAAAACGTGTTTGGCTCAGTGTTGATGTCTGTATCGGTTGATTATGTTTTATTTAATTTTAGTTATTTTAGTACTTCATACTACATGGAAATGAAATGTATATATTGAATTTATTTTTATATGTGTGTGGCTGTACATACACGTCGTTTTTTTGGTGTTTGGCTTAGTGTTATGTTAGAAGCATTATTGTGCTCATACCTTTTGTTGTTTTAATATTTTGAATTGTTTTCAGCTTTACTTTTTTGTTTTCATTTAAATGTTTAGTTTTGAAATGTTGTATGCATTTGTCATTTTTATTTAATTTCTTTATTTTCTTAAATGTGTGTGTGTATATATAAAGTATTTACAGAGTTTTGACTTTTAATTTTAGTTACTTTTTCTTATTTGTAAGTCGCTTTGGATATAAGCGTCTGCTAAATGACTAAAAGTAAAGTAAAGTAAAAGTAAAGATACTCTGCGTCATTCTCAAATCATGCTGGAGAATGTGGTCAGGTTTTGTTCAGTTATGTCAGATTGATTGCTGCTGTCAAACATAATGAATAATGGCAACATAAATAATAGGAAATAATAAATAATGCAACATTTTTGAGTGTCAATCATTTTGATGAAAAAACATCACACATTGTTTGAAAAGCATAAAACAACAACACGTCAACAGAAATCATGAAAATAATGCTTGCAACTTAAAAGGTTTCATTAAATCAATAATTTAGAATTTGCAACATAAATTTCTTTTTAGAGAGTATTGCAGCAGATATAATGCATTTGAATTTAGCTCTTTGATGTTTGTCTGTGTCCGTCTGACCTGTTAACTACAAAGAGAGATGATGCAGAAAGAGTATAAAGTAGTAAACATGACCGTAATGTCTGAGAGAGTTAGTGATACATAGATGGATGATGGCATAGAGACAGTCCCATGAGCCCTCAGAACTGTCACCTGTGATTTAATTTAAAACTCTTTTTGTTGTGCCAATGCTGGTGATCACATTGAACATCAACTCCAGAGAATGACCCATCATGACTTACACTGATCATGAGTGAAAGAAATGCATAATTTTAATATGTTCAGTTTTTGATGACAGTAGAAATTAGAAGTTCAGTTGAAAATGAAACAGAAAAGACGTTTATTTAACCACTTCACAACTGAAAGTGACTGATAAGAGGAGCTCAAGCTTTAGTGTTTGGTTATCATGGTTAAAATGTCTCTTAAGATGCTGACAAATGCCAAACTACATTTTGTTAACCAACAAGCATTCATTCACAGCCATTCAAAAAGTAATACTGAATTTGCTGCAAGCAATATATAAATTGCAAATATTAAAGAAATGTCACACATGAAAGAGTAATGTTATAGCCTTATATCACTAGTAGCTTATAACTAGCACAACTAGCATTTACATCTTGGGATATTTCTGAGAAGTTACTGAAGAAAGGGGGCAGCATGATTGCAGCATGAAAACAGTAACATATTTCAGGCACAATATTTAAAACGCTGCTCCATCAACGAAAATAGTTCCAAACAAAGCCACAATATCCACTGCAACACAGTAGTTGTTTTTCCTTACTGAATGATTCAGTGGTTTTGAAAGAATTGATTGAGTAAATGATTGAGCAATTCATTATAATCACTTGTTTCATTGCTAAATGAAGCTTTTTAACAAATCGATTCAGTGATTCAAATAGCTCACTCATAAATACAATCACTTATCACCACCTACTGGTCAGAACTAATTGTTGCATAATTCATTATATTAGATGTCACTGGGTTGGTATTCTTTCAAAAGGTAATAATACATAGTTGTCAAGTACTAATATGTACTTTTAAAATACTAATACATACTTTTAAAGTACTAATATATACCATCTAGGGGTAACTAAGTTGCAAAAATGTACCTTTTAGCTTTTGTGCTTTAGGGTACCGCCCCAATGACAGATGTATCTTTTTTTTTTTCTTTTCTTTTTTTTGTCTGAGAGTGTTTTGTCAAAGGTACTAACAATTACTTTAAATTATTAGTAAAATCCTTTAATTTCTTTGAAGTTCATTGTCATATGTTTTTTTTCTCTGTGAGTTTGCATATGCATATAACTAAATAAAATGCTTTTCAAATAATTGGCAGATTTTATAACCTTGGTTTTGTTTTCTTTTTTCCTCCACAGTGCACTTTACGATTTCTACCATTACTTTTACATAGTGACAAATGTGCTTTTTTATGTGAGTTCTGTGATCAATCCCATCCTGTACAACCTGGTCTCATCCAATTACAGCC
The DNA here is from genome assembly GCA_021397915.2 of Tor tambroides. Lineage (NCBI taxonomy): Eukaryota > Metazoa > Chordata > Actinopteri > Cypriniformes > Cyprinidae > Tor > Tor tambroides. Next base: position 24,096 of record JAFVLL020024892.1, on the reverse strand, counting down.
AAGTCTTTTTCTCCACTTTCACTTAATTTTGCCAAATGCACTCTAAAAGACAGAGGACTAACCAGAGCAAGAGGAGCAGCTACCGCAGCAACTCCAGTCGTCCCTGGTCACACCCCGTAACAGCCAGCAGACCCTTTGTCCCATGGTGATCTTGGAGACTATGTACTGATGTTAATTCCTTCTGGATTACAATACATATGTGTTGCTGTTTTCTTCCATCAGTGCCAAGAGAAGAACAAGAGACGTGTAGAAAAGTCGTGTGCAAACTGCAAAAGTTTTGACTTTAATAGCCGTACTGCTGAATCTTCAACCTTATACACTTTCTACTCGATTTTAAGTTGAGTGTTTTATAAAGTGTGCAAATGTGCTGTTTCAAGTGTATATAATATGTGGGCTACTGCAGAAAAAAATAAGAGTGTATTATTCTGAACGTGGAGCATGTTGTCATGCTAGTTATTTCATGTTCCTATAAGGATTTTTCTTTTTTCTTTTTCCAGAAGTATTACTCAATTTTTTATCCAATAAAATATTTTAGAGCTTGTTGTCATAATGTATATTCATTAGAAATGCTCATCAAATTATATGATTTTATTAATTTACGTGACATTTCCAGTTCTTGAAATCACTCTTTTAAAAACAGGCGACTTCATATATCTAGGTTTTCCAAGACATTGGTCCTGGTCCAGGGTGTTGAGGGTGTGAAATAAGAAATATCCTGATTTTTAGTTAATATTTGTTTAGTCTTATTTTAAATTAATGTATGTCATCTTAAGGCCCACTTGGAAGTTTGCTGAGACCCCATTGTGGGCTCTGAACACCTGGTTGAGAACCACTGATATAGAGGATCTTAGTGGGTCCCTTTAAAAAACTTTAAAAAGAATTGTATTAGCAGTAGTTTTGATCTTTGCCTCAAATTGCTGTACATTGCTGTACTGTTGAACTGTTAAAGGGACAGATCACCAAAATATGAAAATTCTGTCATTATTTCCTCAACCTCATGTCATTCCAAACCTGTATGAGTCTTACTTTTGGTTATCAACAGTCTTGAAAATATGTTATTTTATGAATGGAATACAGATTTGAAACAACATGAGGGTTAGTAAATTATTACAGAAATTTCATTTTTGTGAGAACCATCCCTTTATTGTTGGGGTTTTATCTGCTGTTATGAAGCCACTTGAGGGTGCTGTTGACAACCAGGAATAAATATATCGACATAGGGTTTGTAGGCCAGATCATGGTAATGAATCAGTTGCTGCAGATGCATCACATGTGCTGTCTTTCCCACAACATTCAAAGAACTTAAACACAGCAATCAAATGATCAGTTTCAACTCAGGGAGACAAGTCTGTAACAATTTAATAACTTTAATAATTTTGGCTGTGTTAGACATGGTTGCAGCTTCCTCCATATTTGCAGTTACTGTGGTGCTATTGTGCTGAGGTAGCTACTGACTGACTGCCTCATAGACCTTTCCCGCACCTGATTCCTCTTAGCAAGCTAGTTTGTTCAGAGTGTTTTGTCATCTTCAGGGGATAAACAGGGATAACTATGCAATGCTGGATTAATTTATTGTTGACTGCCTAATAGATATGTTCAGATCCATCCTTGTTTCTATATGAATATCCTCATTTGTGATGTCTCACGATTAAGGACAGTCAACTTTGTGAGCCATTATATGCCCAGGGCACCGCTGCGTCATAATCCGTCCCTGGATGCACTAAACCAGTGGATTTCTGCTTTTTGATAGTTACTGTGTGGGCTTATGTGTGGCCTGTTTTATCAATCTGCTTTTAATCAGCGTCTGTTTAGACCAATATATTCAAGGTGCACGTTGTTTATGCATCATACTATGCTTGGTCCACTATGCCCTATTCTAGTCTGTTTAATGTTTGTTACCTTTTGATAAAATGTCTAAGCTCCAGACAACTGGGATAAATTTTGTGACCTGGAACTTCAAAGGCATGAAAGCCATTCAAAAGTGTACCTCAAGTAAACTTTAAGCGTCAAGCACTTCAGAATCCAGATTTGACTTTAAATGACCTGTTAGCAATGGGATGAGCCATGGAGGTGTCAGAGCTGCAACCTGAAGTATAAAACAAAAACAAAATTGTGATGATTATTCCCAAGATGTAATGGTTGTGTCCAGTATAAACGGTGGTGTCAACTAAACATGTTTTAACTGTGCTGGACTTTCCCACATCCTCAAGGGGGATTACTAAATGTTGCCATTCAAAGCCACAGTGTCACGAGACTGCAAGGGAGGCGAAGTTTGGTGGCGGACACGCTAACAAGGATGCTAAAGACTGCAGCCTCCAGTGTCAGTTGCTAGTGGGCCTTTTGAGATCAGGGGAGTGAGGGTTACCTGCACAGCACTTACCAGCTGGTCTGTTACACCTGTCCTTGGAAAATTTACAGAAGTACTTGAAATGATTTCTCACAACAACTCACAAAGGAGGAAGTACCACATTATTTAGTTACAATACTGCTTCTCAGTTAGGTCTTATCAAAGTAGTGAACAGAGTGCAATCCAAACAAGTCTTGAATATCTAAACTCCTTAGCTGCCTGTCCAAAGTTCCCATAACACACCCAGTGTGAACTGCTGTGTTGCTGAGTATGATAATCTCTATGGTGTTGACAAATTGAAAGACTTTCAAGTTAAACTTCACATCAATAAATCAATCAATCACTCCAGTTAGTCAACCTCATCACAGGGTCCCCTTTCACATCAGGAAATGCATAGAGACTGAGCTTACACGACTGGAACAGCTGGACTATATTGAAAATGTGGAGGGCCCAACACCATAAGTGTCCCCTATTGTTACAGTGCCGAAGCCAAAAAATCCTGATGCTGTTCAGATCTGTGTGGATATGCGTTTAGCATATAAAGGCATTTAAAGAGAGAGACACCTGAGACCTACAGCCTCAAGATACATAACCACTTTTTCCACTCAAGTAGACTTTAGATGCTATAAGATACTTAAATTTGGCATATCCTAAGCTGCTGACTAATCAAACCAACACGTGTGTGTGTGTGTGTGTGTGTGTGTGTACTGGGTTTTGTGGTTTATGGGGACAAAATTTGTTTAATGACATGGGTATGACAGAGGTATTACAATTTGAAGGTGGTTTATGAGGACACTGCCTATGTCCCCGTAATTCAAAAGGATTAAAAAACATAATAAATGGTGTTTTTTTGAAAATCTAAAAATGCAGAAAGTTTCCTGTAAGGGGTAGGTTTAGGTGTAGGGTTGGTGTAGGGCAATAGCCCATAAAGTTTGTACGGTATAAAAACCATTATGCCTATGGAGAGTCCCCATAAACCAAAAAACAAACGTGTGTGTGTGTGACCTACATTTCTGTGGCGCTGCTGTAATCCTGAACTCTCCTCCTTGTTCCACAGTACAAAGATCTCACACTCATTTTATATAATATAGAATGTGTAAAAGCCATGTTCATTTGTATCATAAACATTTAGAAACAATGTTAAACATGAAAAGTCTAGAGTGGAGTTATAAGAAATATGAATAATCACTAATATTTTAGCTACAGACTTCTCATTTGCATTCACTCATTATTAAGTGCTTTAAACAACTGAAATTTACCTGCTAACTGCAGAAATGCATTATCATGAGGTCAAATGTAATTTCTTCCCATTTAGACTGTGTTCTCTGAGCTTGGTCTGGTTTTGGTTTTGCAACCTTTGAACTGATGTTTTTGGATCAGAGCATATTTCTCAAATGCTGCTGTTATGGGTTACAAGCAGCTGTTAAGTTGACTCAAGATCATCTTTAGTTGGATTTAAAGACATCGTAATCTTTCTGTGCAGTAATGAATGTGTTTATATACTGTATGTGCTGTGATGATCTGTGACACACATAACCAAATTTAGGCTCAAAGGACAAGGCTTTCTTACTTACAAAATTAACTATCTATAATAAAACAAAAACAAACAAACAAACAAAAAACAACAATATTTCTGTAAACACCAGCATCATCCGTGTGTAACGTGGGTGCCTTGCTGAATGTGTTATGTGCTGTTGTGGATTTGAAAGTGCTCAAAACAAAATGTAACACAAACAATGTCCCAAGCCCAAGTCCCAAAAGGAAAACTCTTGATTTTGTCTTTAATGTACTGTGTGATTTGTTTGATAGTCTCTGAGCTGTTCACTGTATGTCTCAGCAGTTCCTGTCTCAGTCTCTGATTTGACTTGTGTGAAACACCCAGCAGAAACCGCAAAATAGATCAAGGTGTCCATTTGCATTCTGTAAGGATTTATCAACCGCTGATTTGAATAGCTTGTACAAATTGTTTCACTTGTGTCCTTTATTCAGAATCATCTGCATAACAAAAATCCAGCATAAACCAGGCTTGTTCATGCTGGTTAATGATGGCATAGTGCTGGTATAATGTTGGTCTAGATGGTGGACTTTTCCACAAAGCAAAATGGAGCTGGTCAAGCTGGTCCACAAACATAGTCTTGCTGGGTTGACTGTGAGTAGGCCAGTTGTCTGTATGCAAGTAGTGTTTGGGGACAAGCATCAGTTAAAATGAGCTTGTGTACATTGCAAAACTAAAACATTCAGAGATATAAAAAAAACAAAACAAAGAAAATTCCCAAATAACACCATAATCATAAGCATTTTGTTCAGTAACAGGGGTTATGAGAAGTGCTATTGCTAATAAAGAGCTCTTGATAATGGAATTTTAAAATTGGAATTAGTTGTTTTTAAACACTTTAATGATAATTTGAGAACTCATGTGTCAAAATCCAGCTGTCAGTCACTGATTCCAAAAGGTGTACATAGTAATAGGTATGTCATTGCAGTCAGGACCATTAAATATAGTGATAGCATGCACTTTCAACAATTGCTGAAGTAGAATTAAATTAACCAAAGTCAAGGCCAAAGTGCCAAATTCACCATAATGGTGACTTCAAACAGACCATATGAAAGAAATAAGGAAAATAAAGAAAGAAAATCAAAATGGTTTATAAAAAGTGAATACTGTGATTGTTTACTGTGATTATGATTATGAGATATCATGGATTTTATTTGCAGTTGATTTCATCTAGGGCTGTGTGGCTATTAGTCAGTTGTAGTTGTGCTGTCTGCTCATATCTTCTCTTTTTTTCTATTCTTATTGTTCCTCTTATCTTCAGTGATTCTGCTTGTCTGCAGAAACTGTGAGATGAAAAGAAAAAAAACTGAAAAGCATAAAGTGAAAGTCATGACGTATTGTCAAGTATGGTGACCCATACTCAAAATTGGTGCTCTGCGTTTAACCCATCCAAGTGCACACACACAGCAGTGAATAGTGAACAAATGCACACACACACACCATGAACACACACCCAGAGCAGTGGGCAGCCATTGCTCCAGTGCCCGGGAGCAATTGAGGGGTTGAATTTGACTTTGCTCAAGGGCACCTCAGTCATGGTATTGAAGGTGGTGAGAGTGCTGTTCATTCACAATCCCCACCTTCAATTCCTGCTGGTGCGAGAATCGAACCAGCAACCTTCAGGTTACAAGCCTGACTCTCTAACCATTAGGCCACGAAAAACCACAGCATTGTGAAGAATTTTCTGTGCTGTTGAATGTCTCTGTGCAAATGACTGTATGTGTGTGCTTCAGTGCATTAATTTGAGAAGGTAATTAAACTGACAGCAACTATCTTTGTATTAAACAGTTTTAACGCACACTTCCAGCCAATCAGAATTGAGTATTGATCTCAAACCTCACTGAGGTCCATTGAACTCATCACGAGTATTCAGAAGTATATTCCACATGTGCTGTTTTTAATTGTTGTCTAATGTCCAGACGCATCAGAAGGACATTTTAGGAGTTAATATTTGAATTTCTGCTTTGTGTTTTGTCTTGTGTGAATGACACCTACAGCTACAGCTCTGGACTAAAATGACACATGCCAGTGCTGAATCTAAGCTGCAAGCATCACTCTTCAGCTGAGATTAGTATGGCACCACCAGAATTTTGGGGCTTAAGCATCGCAATACCCTGTAGTTACCTGTAGCACCTTGTAGTTACATTAAACTGGAGATGAATGATGCACTGCAGAGATCAGAGGAACTGATAATATGGATAATGGACTTAAAATACATAACAAGGTTCTGCATTATAGGAACAAGGGTCAGAGGTGACTGCTTCATCACTGAGATCAGGGGGGTTAGTCATGTCACTCCGCATAGACACTGGGCAGCTGGGTTCTGGAAACACATTCTCACTCCCAACTCGTCACATATTGATGCTTGGTCAGGACCCTTTGGTGTTCAATTTTAACATACAGGGCTCTGGAGGCCTCAAGGGACACGGAGACAGGACAGGAGAGGAGACCTCCAGGGCAGCGCCCGTTCCGGGACCCACGGTGGATCGGGGGACTCAGGAGGCCATGGCGGATCAGGGAGCTTGGGCGGCCATGGCGGATCTGGAGGCACAGGAGGCCATGGCGGATCAGGGAGCTTGGGCGGCCATGGCGGAGCCGCCTCCGAGACCGCCGGAGCCCTGCTAAACCCCCCCCCCCCCCCCAAATTTTCTTGGGGAAAGTAAGGGCTAGATCGCAAACACTTGGGGCCGCTCTGCCAGCGCGGAAACTTCAGAAACTAAGGGGCGCTCTGGAAGTGCGGAAACCTGGGGGCGCTCTGCCAGCGTGGAAACTTCACAAACTAGGGGGCGCTCTGCCAGCGCAGACCCTCGGGGGCGCTCTGCCAGCGCAGACACTTGGGGAACTTGGGTGCGCTCTGCCTGCGTGAAAACTTCATAAACTAGGGGGCGCCCTGCCAGCACGGACACTTCAGAAACAAGGGGGCGCTCTGGACGCGCAAACACTTGGGGGCGCTCTGCCAGCACGAGAACTTCAGAAACTTGGGGCCGCTCTGACAGCGCTGACACTTGGGGGCGCTCTCGCAGCGCGGAGCTGGACGGGACCAGCGGAGACATAGGAGGGCGCCTGCGAGGAGCGGGCACTGGAGGGCTCTGTCGGGGAGCGGGCACAGGAGGGCGCTGTCGGGGAGCGGGCTCTGGGCTTGCCATACTCTGGGCCGGCGGGCTTGAGAGAGCCGCGGGCGGCAGACTTGCGTTGGCCGCTGACAGCGGCAGTCTAGCTTTGGCCACGGGCGGCTCTGGGCTGAGGACAGAGGCGGTGCTGGGAAGAGTTGGGTGGCCAGAACATTTGGCTGGGTATGTGGAGGGTCCTGGCGAGGGGTGAGCTGGACAGGCCTGGCGGTTTTCGGGTGGGGTCGGATGATGATCGCTCTGAATAATTTCCACTTCGAAATTTACACCATTGACATTGAGAACATGATTAACCAGCTCGATCAGGGAAAAACTGCATGTGGGAAGATCGCAGCCGATAACTTCATCCAGCCCCAGCCGAAAACAGACACCAAGCAAGGCATCAATCCAACTCACCTGGTTGTAGAGCTCAAGAAACTCCTCAACATACCCTACCAAATCCCGACCATCCTGCCGCAGACACCAAAGCCTGTCCTCTGCGGTTTGCATGTTTTGGTATCGGTCCAGTCTTCTGTCACAACCACTCAGGAATGGGGACAAGGAGGCAAGGAACTTCTTTAAATAATAGAACTTTTATTAACCAAAACTTAGGAAGCGTGGGAGAACTTGACAAACACATGAAGACGGTCAGACTGGACACAGAGGCAGGAAAACACAAGGCATATAAACACTGGGAGAGACTAGATAATTAATAACACATGGCTGGAGACTGATAAATGAAAGACACAGGGCTGGGAACTGATAATACAAATGAGAACAGGAACAGGAAGACCAAATATGGGCACGAGAGGAGGGGAATCACGTGACATGGGGAACACAGGTCTGACACCTGATATAATTTCTTAAAAGAATGAGTTAGGAAGTGGCATTGGTGGTTTAATGTTTGTCACTTGTGGGGTGACAAATCAAGATTAATGTCAGATATGTAAAACATTTAAGCAGGAACTGGGTTAAGCTCATTTAAAATGTAAAGTATATGAGAACAGCAATAGTGTTGCTGACTTTTTCCCCCCCTCTAGTCCATTTGAAACCTATGAATTTTCTATTTCAACACTGGTTTTCAGCATCCAGGGAGGGCATTACCTGTTTTTAAACACAAAAATTATGAAAACATCAAAGTATTTGTCTGAACCGATGGTGCATAACATCTCATGTACTATATATACACATCACAGTCACAGTTTATTTTTTTAACCATCTCTAAACTGAGAAACTTTTGTGATTCAATCCAACTGTAAAAACCCTGCTCAGAGTTCAGAAGGTTATAGTTTGACAGAAGTTTGATTTGTAAATGTAGACATTTGTACAATTTATGTATGAGGAGACATTTGTGGTGTAATGCTCTATTTAAAAATGATTGACATGCTTTGTGAGTTAGATATGGAAATAGACATTTGTATCAGTGAATATGGTGGTTTAAGCAAATTGAAATATGTTTTAAGAAAATTAAGTCTAGAATATGAGCCTGACTTTTCTCAAAAGATTAGCCACTACACACAAAGTCTGTTTCATGACCAACAGTCTATCTTAAACAATGCTTCTCAGTAGCATTTACATTTTCTTTGTGGGCTTTACTAATAGTTTCTTTTTCAAAGTTTCATGGTCAGCATCTGACTTCAGCTTGGAGGGAGATTACTTATTGGGTGGCCTTTTTGCTTTACATGAAATTGAACGTGAAACAACCCTATATTCTGCAGAGACCACTGAGTGTTTCAGGTAAGAATGGACCTTTCACCAGTCAATACAGAGTATTTTAAATAAAAGCAGCATTTCACATTTGTAAACTGAATATTCAATTACATGCTATTAACTTCCTCGCTAATGTTTTCAAGGCACAGTACCTCAAAATCAGGTTATCAGATGTTGCAAGTAATGAGGTTTGCTGTTGAGGAGATTAATAACTCCACCACTCTTCTGCCCAATGTTTCTCTGGGCTATGAAATTTATGACCATTGCTCTAACACAAAGAATTTCAATTCAGTCATGAGTTTAATCTCAAAGAATGGATCAATAAAACCAAAAGAAAAACTCAACAACTATCATCCTAAAGTGATTGCTTTAACAGGGCCATATGGAAGCACGAGGGCTATTACTATTGCACCACTGATTACTATGGGCCTTATACCAATGGTAAATTATGATTCGTTTTATACAGTATACATAACAAAATACTTACACACTTGCTTCCTACCTTTTGTTCAGGACTACCAAGTTCCTATAAGTGTTTTCTTCTCTTTCGAAGGTGAATTACGGAGCTTCTAGCTATGTGTTAAGCAATAAACTTCATTATCCTTCTTTTGTAAGAACAATCCCTAGCAACAAAGACCTGATAGAGATGATTATTCACATCATACAGTGGTTTGGATGGAACTGGGTTGCCTTTATTGGTAGCCAAGATGATTACAGTTCAGATGGACTAAAGTTGTTTAACAAGTATATAAACAATACTGGCATTTGTTTGGCCTATCAAGAGCGTCTGAGTCTAAATGCAAACTACAGTCTAACGCTTAAAAAGATTGACAAGCTCAACATCAATGTCATTGTAGTTTTTGCTTGGGCACAATATGCAACCAAAATTATCAAAGCAGCTATAGCGAACAACATCCAAGACAAAGTGTGGATTGCAAGTCAAGCATGGGCTATGAATCAACAGCTTCCAAGAGAGCCAGGAATCAGGAAAATTGGCACAGTCATTGGTATTACGGAGAGACTGTTGTCAGTACCTGGATTTAATGAATTTGTCTATAAAGCCAGAGGAAGAACTGATGTTGTCCATAATGATTCCGAGGGTGAAATCAAGAGTAAGACTTGTAATCAAGTTTGTGATTACTGCACATCGTTGACCGCAGAGGAGATTATAAATGAGAATCCCACACTCTCCTTTGCCATCTATGCTGCCATATATACCATAGCTCATGCATTACATAAAGTTCTGCAGTGCGACATGAATGAATGCCACAAAAATACAATTGCCAATCCGTACATGGTAAGTGAATTCATGTGACTCTATGACAAGTTGAATCATTATTTTGTATTACATTGTTGAAGTACCCATGTTTTAATTATTTAAATAATGAATAATATTGTATTTTTATGAACTACCATATTATACATAATATTGTATTATTGCTTGTATTATTTCAGTATTATGTAATAATTTAATAAATGAGTAAAACAAAAACTAATATTAATTTTATTATTCATATAATATAATAAAAAAAAATTGATAATATAGTTATATAATTATAAATTATTTGTCTTTTTACATTTTTTTTTTTACACCTCACAACAGCTTCTGGGAGAAATAAAGAGGTTGGATTTTATACTCAATGGCAGACAGGTGAAATATGATGATAATTATGATCCAACCATCAGTTATGCAGTTGTGCTCTGGCGCACTGATGTGAATCCTCCACAGTTTGAAGTGGTGGGCACATATGAGAAACTTCCAGAAATTACTTTTACCATCAATAACTCTCTCCTTCCCTGGCATAACAATGGTTCTGTGAGTCTTTTCTTCTTTTTTTTTTTTTGTCTGTTTGTTTTTTTAGTCTTTATCTAAAAATTTTACTTTGTAGATTACAGTTTTCTCAATCAGTTTTACACATTTTGTCAAATGAAAGTCAACTGACTTCTACTTTAGCAAAACAATTTAATTTATTGTCATGATGAATGAATAATGAGGTTTCCTGTTGGGGAGATTGAAGGGGTCATGAAAAGAAGAATCAAATGTTTTTGATATTTACACATATGAGAGTTTACTCTGTAATAAAATAATACTGCAAGTTTCAAACCTCAAAAATGTCTCCAAGTTATGTATGTTACCATGGTTCCCTGAGGGAACGAGAAGCTGTGTCAAAACACTTTGGGAACGCCTCTGCGTGACCATGCTCTGAATCCCCGTGACATTTCACCAGTGGAATGGCGAAATGTCACGGGTGGGATGATGTAGTGACCAGAAAGCTTAAAAGCACATGCGGTGGATACAGCAACTGCTTCTGATTAGTGAAGCAAGCGCTAGCAGGGATGCAGGAAGTATGGCAACGAGACGCAGCGTCTCATTCCCTCGGGGAACCATGGTTACATACGTAACCTATAGACGTTCCCCTTCAGGAACTCATGCTGCGTCGGAATGCTTTGGGAATGAGAATGCCCATTCCACCATGCTTATGAATCCCTGCCTAGTGTGGAAGAGCACAGCTAGGACAAGAGAACTGAAGAGCCAGGAGTGGCACCCATGTCAAGGTTATAGAACCTGACAAATGTAAGCGGAGTGGACCAGCCCACAGTGTTGCAAATGTCATGCATGGACACCGAGGAAAGAAAGGCCTTGGAGGCTGCTACACTTCTGGTTGAATGAGCCCTGACCCCCAGAGGAGAAGGGAGATCACAGGACTCATAGGCTAGGGAAATAGCATCAACGATCCACCAACTTGCTTGGTAGCATGAAGACCCCTCTTGGGTGGACCAAAGCAGACAAATAACTGATCTGATTTCCTCCACAGAGCAGCTCTGTGGACATACGTGTCCAGTGATGGACACACTAAATTAAACTTCTCCTGAAGTTCTGCAGTGCGACATGAATGAATGCCACAAAAATACAATGACCAAGCCATATATGGTAAGTGAATTTGAATCATTTCAAATATATTATTGAAGTAACAATGTTTTAATTAATTAATCAAATCATCAATAATAGTTTATTTTTATGAAACTACATATTGTACATTATAGTGTTTTATTACTTACATTATTTTATTTATTATTATATATTCTAAGAAAATAGCACAACAAAAGTAATATTAATTCATTAATGTAATAGTAATGTTAATATTATATTAATAATATAGTAATATCATAAATTATTTGTCTTTTTTTATTTGAACACGCCTCACAACAGCTTCTGGGAGAGATAAAGAAATTGGATTTTCCACTCAATGGCCGTCAGGTGAAATATGATGATAATTATGATCCAACTATCCGTTATGCAGTTGTGCTCTGGCGCACTGATGTGAATCCTCCACAGTTTGAGATGGTGGGCACATATGATAAACATACAGAAATTACTTTTACCATCGACAACTCTCTCCTGCCGTGGCATAAGAGTGGTTCTGTAAGTCTTTTTTGTTGAGCCTTTATCTGAACATTTAGCTTTACAGTTTTTTTTCAAAGGGGTGGTTGACTGCTTTTTTTCTATGCTTGATTGTGTTTATGGGGTGCAGTCTAACATGTGTTAATGCTTTGTTTTTTTAAAAAAAAAATATATATAATTTTTTCACATAATTTACCTTTATTCTACACCGCTCTGTCCCTTTCTCCAATGGACGCTCTGATGATTTCCTGGTTTTATGAAGCCCCTCCCTCAAAAATACGCAATGGGCTCAGATTGGTTAGATGGCCCAGTGTGTTGCGATTCGCTAAATCGCCTAGTGCGCGTGCAGAAACGTCACGCCCCTCACCTCAGAATGCGCTCCAGTTGTATTGTAAACAATGGCATATTTTAATTCAGTATTGCTTATCAATTTGAGCCCGATTGATACCCAGAGAATATTAGTGAAGAGGATCGCACAGAACCTGTGCAAGAACGGCTCTTACAGGACGTTTCAGAATGGTATGTTTTTTTTGTTTGTTGTTGTCTCATATTTTTAGATATGCCGCTATTTTTAAATGCTACTGCTTATGTTAGCTTCTAATATACTGTTTCATCCTGATTAGAGCTTTAATACAGCAGAATACATGATTGCGTTGTAGCATTTTTGTAACAGTAAGAAGTGTTTGCCAGCAAGTATTGCTCGCTACCACGGCAACTGCATGCGCATCCACGTTTAACGCTTCTCGTAGCTATGTGAAAAATATCTGTCTGTCTATACACATAAAGTGTATAATTGGAACAGTTCATTGATGGAGCTGACAAGCTGATGATCTGAATGTGAGAGAGAGAGAAAGAGATGCAGAGCATGTGCAGAGCAGGAGGACGCGAGGAACAGGATTAAGAACCACTGCTTTAGAACATTGATTTTGAAACTTGTGAATCCATTGGAATTGTTAGAAGACAGAATCGCAATTCATATATGAATAGATTTTTTCGAGCACCTCTAGTTTTGACGCCATGGCAACAACTCTTCCTCTTCTCTAAAGCGACGCAACATGGCCTCACCCCATTTGTTGTGTTTTCGTGGGGGTGAGGTTTATGTAAATTTCAGGGTTTGTGACATCACAAACCCAGGAAGTAGCTCGTTGTAGTACCTACGAGCCATTTTTGTAGGTATTAAACTGACATAATTTTAAAAGACAGTATCTCCATTTGCATTGAGCTTTCAGTATCGTAACTTTGCAAATATTGTTTATGCTCAAACAGCAACATTACACACTAACTAAAGTTAAAAAAGTGAAATTGCAATCAACCACCCTTTTAATCAATTTTATATGTTTCTCCAAATGAAGATCTATTAACAGACTTCTACTTTAGCAAAACAATTTATCGCCATGATGAGTGAATAATGAGGTTTGTCGTTGAGGAGATTAATAACTCCACCACACTTCTACCCATTGTTTGTTTTGGGCTATGAAATATTTGACCATTGTTCAAATATGAAGAATTTCCATTCTGTCTTAAGTGCAACAGATATCAATTTGATTCCATTTCAGTAAGGACTATATGGCCTTATATTAGTTGTCTGTTGACAGTTATGAAAGCAAGATCTAAGAATTTTTTGTGTGTTTGAGGTAATTGTAATTTGTATTTTAGAATTCATAGCCAGTTTATGGAAATTACATTGTGTTCAGTTTCCTTTTGAAGTGGAACAATGCTGCATCGTGGAGTTGACGCTATAGTAGGGTGGCCATATGCGCCGTTCATACGGGACACGTCCTGGCCAGGATTTTAATATTGCCTAAAACATCCAAAGTAGTTTGACCAATAACATGCAGGTATTGTACATAATCGACCAATCGTGGCGCTGCGTGTGAGAAGGTGAGATCTACAGAGAACGATCAAAGCGATGCAAATATGCGCACGTGTTTGTTGGTTCGTTTGACTTGAAGCGTCGCTGTGCACCGATCAAAAAAGACACCAAAGTAGGAGCGAGAGCGATTCGAAAGCATAAGGAGCCGTCTGCCCTGCTCTCTATAGCTCTCATGAATGTCACACAATGATCGACCCTGCACAGTGCAAACAGCCAAAACCTGGATATTTTAGGCAATATAGAAGTCCTCCCAGGGACGCGTCTCGTAAAAATGGCCTGTATGGTCACCCTACGCTATAGGGAATGCTATCACTATGACCAGTGTCTGAAGCACATGTAAACACATTAGTAATCATTGGGGGAGGAGTCTGACAGAAGAGTTTTCCTTTTTGAGCTTTCCCAGCTATCTCTTTTGCCTTCATGTTGGTTGAGGAAGCCACTCTTCCAACCTGACTAAATAAATGTGTTGTGTCCCAATTCTGAGGAATTAAATAAAGGGAGAGCTGAAGCAGGTGTTTTTAACCATCCATCTCTGCTGTCACCCCATATATAAGTTTGTGAGCCTTGTTATAACTCTCACCTTTCCAATGGAGTGAGTGCATTTGGCTCTTGAAGGAGCTGAGTGCACTCACTGTGATGAGCCTGGGGAGGGAGCTCTCCTCTGCTTATGCATGCCGGTGCATATTGGCAACGATACTTCAGATCACGTTGTAAGATGGGCATTTGTCTGAGGATATCCTGCCCGCTTCATATGCCCTCCCCAAAGTGAGACTGGCATTGGTCAGTGGTTGTGGGTGAAGACTGGTTGTCCCTCGCATCTTGTCAGTATGACCTATGTTCAAGAACCTGACAAGTAGAGGTAGACAGCCTGTAGTTGTCCCCCTTTGTTTGCATGAGTTTGCCTCCCTTTCCTGAGTAAGGGTAAGTATGTATGCTTCCCTTCTTGGAGGAGTGGTAACATTGACGGATGTAGTATGAAGTATTAATTACTGAGTTTTTTAGCACCTTTCATGCTCCCTTTGGTAGGCTGCTTAATTACCCCTTATAGAGCTGGGTAAATGGAAATATGATGGGTGACTCTCTCTCTGTTTTGTTTACCTCCCTCCCCAGCTCGTGTTGGGTTTTGAAGAAGGGATGTATGCTTCCCTTTGGTAGGGTTCTTCTATAGATCTCTCCAGACCATGAGTATGACAAATGAGTTGGATCGCAAATGGTGACTCTCTTTGCCATTATAAAATTTTATAGTTTAACCATTAAATATAATGAGTCCTAGAGAAGTGCCTTGACTCAAGTAAGGGTAAACAAATTTCTTGTGTGTTTGTGCACACTTAGCAAATAAAAGCTCATACTGATTCTGATGAGTTTTCTCCCTTAATTAATCTTGGTTGTTGAAATGGATTAGAAGCTCCCCTGCAGGGTGGTTGTACTGAAAGTTGTAGTTGAAAATGCTCCCATCAGTAGCCTGCTCTCTAATAGCCTTGTTGGGACGTTTTGTCTCATTACCATGCTTAGGGCTTCTCTGGATGTCTGGATGTTGATGACATGTGTAGGATGTGACGCTTGTGACGTCATGGACTACTGTCTACCAATAATTACACATGCTTCAGACACCAGTCACACTGATGGAGTTCCCTTAGTATCAACTCCATGATGCAGCACCTAGTTCTCTTGGAACCATGGTTACATACATAACCTGAGACATTTTCAGGCTGTATTGTTTGAGAGCACTGATCGTAGTTTATAGAAATGTGTAAAACTGGTAACTTCAAATAACACATTTTCCTGTTTGTTAAAGGTTCCTTTCTCAAACTGCTCTGTTGAGTGTAAGGTGGGATATTCAAAGCATCCTGAAGGTTTTCATAGTTGCTGTTTTACGTGTAAAAAATGCCTGCCTAACAGCTATGTGAATTTGTCTCGTAAGTACCTAAGGTGGCAGTCAATGACAACTTGATTTTTAAAAGGATAGTCTACCAAAAAATGAAATTTCTATCATTTACTCTCCTGCAAGTCATTCCAAACCTTTATACATTTCTGTTTTTCTTTCTGCAGAACACGAAAGAAAAAATAATAATTAAGTATGATGTTAACCAAATAGTTTCCATTCCTATTAACTTCCATTGTATTTTTTGTCAATACAGTGGAAGTCAACTGAAAGTGTTTTGTTGTCAGCTTTAATGTTCCTCCAAAGAAATAAAGTCAAACAGGTTTGGAATGACATGATGGTGGGTTCATTTTTGGTGTAGAATATCCCTTTAAGCTTCTTTCAGTCCATTCTATCACCAAAATACTTTACTAGAGTGCTAACTGAAGTGTGATTTGAAGACAAAATATTTACCCACATCCAGTTACTATTTATGTTGCTTTTGTCGAAATACTACACTAAATATTTACATTATGAACTGTTTTTCAGGAGACCCCTATACCTGTTTACCATGTGCAGAGAGTGAATGGTCTGATGAGGGCAGCACGACATGTCAGACACGTTCTGTTGTCTATCCTCAGTTCACAGAAATCCCCTCCATCATTGTCATAGTTTCTGCAGCATGCCTGGTTATTCTCCTTATTGCTGTATTTTGCCTTTTTGCCTGTAATTATGACACACCAGTGGTAAAGTCTGCTGGTGGCAGCATGTGTTTCCTCATGTTGACCAGTTTGATTTTGTCTAGCATAAGTGTGTTCTTTTTCTTTGGAAAACCCACATCTGTATTTTGCCTCCTGAGAAATGCCATATTTGCATTTTTCTTCACTGTCTGTATTTCCTGTTTGACTGTCCGTTCCTTTCAAATTGTTTGTGTTTTTAAAATGGCTACTCAGTTCCCTAAGGTGTACAGCCTTTGGGTAAAACACAATGGCCAGTGGCTCTTCGTTGCATTTGCTTCTTTCATTCATTTTACTGCTTGCATGATATGGATGACTGTCAATCCTGTCAAACTCGTCGCTGACTCATCGACTTATAAAGATCAACTTATGCTCATTTGTGAAATGGGGAATACTATAACCTTAACCATAGTTGTGTTCATGGGTTGGTTTCTTGGTTTCCTGTGTCTATTGTTTTCTTACATGGGAAGAGATCTGCCAAAAAATTACAATGAGGCCAAATCAATAACTTTCAGTCTCATTATGTACTATCTGACTTGGATTGCATATTTTACAGCATACCTAACTTTCAAAAGCAAATACATTGTCATTTTTAATGCAGTGGCCCAGGTATCCAGTATAAATGGAATTCTCTTCAGTTATTTCATACCAAAATCTTACCTTATAATATTCCAACCACAAAAGAACACTCCTGCATACTTTCAAACATCTATTCAGAATTACACCCAAACCATTAGTAGGACTTAGACTCAGACATTAGTCTTTGTGTAGAAAGTTAACTCTTAAACTCTGTTTAAATCCTTGTTTAAATCCTTCTCTGCCATGTTACCACAATCTTAAAGAAACACATAGGTAAAGTAGAGAATAGAGAATTAAATGTAATGTGAAAACAAATTCTTCTGTTTTTTTGTTTTGTTTTTAACTTGTAATAAAGAAAATTTTCAAAGTTAACACTGTAACTTAGTGTCCAAGTAATTCAGTGCATAATTATGCTTGGTGTTATTTTCTAATAATGCATTAAAAGTTAAAATATTAAAAGTCAATACTAACAACAACACTGTTCTTTACTAAATCCATAACAAATTGAGGTACATGTACACTAGTACACTATAGTACAGTGTTTCCCAACCTTTTTTTCTGCTGCAGCACAGTAAAAAATCCCACTGCACACCACTAAGCACTTAAAAAAAAGAAATAAATAAAAAAAGAAATAAATAAAAAAGAAAGAAAGAGGCAAAGGTCTTTTTTTTAATTCAATTAAACAATGCCTCATCAGAGTTGGTATTTTGGCTTTATATATGATGATCAAACCCTTGGACTTGGAAAATCATGCTCAGATGGAGTCAACAAGGTTTTTGACGAGCAAATGACAGAGGTGTTTTGTCTGTCATTAAAACGACCACATCTGAGGCAGTAAATTAATCGTATCATGTTTTCATCAATTTACATTTACAGGTTAAGTTTATTGCAGCCATATGGGTGCTCAGTTTTTGTTGTTTAATAAATTAGGCCAACAACTCATGATATAAAAGATGAACCGCTGCTATGCACAGCATTTAAAATGTACAAAAAGTTTATTGGCTACAACTAGACAGCAAAAGCTAAGACTTTTTTCCACTCTTCAAACACACAGAAACATTAGTCTTTATAGACAGTGTTTCTTGAACAAAGAAAACACTGTACTTATTCAAACGTCAGTTCTTTATTTACCCTTGCATTGCGAAGAAGTAGACGTCTAAGGTGCGTTCGACTTGAAGAGGCGCCGCACAGACCGATCGGTGGATGACATCAAAGTACTGCGAGAGCGTTTAGAGAGCTGATGGTTCCATATGCTTTTTAAATCGCTCTCACGGTACTTCCACCCAGAATAACCTCAAAAATAAAGGCAAAATAACAAAAGAGTGAACCGAAGGAAGGATTGAATTAGAGCTGTAGCTATCGAATATTTTTGTAATCGAGTATTCTACCGAAAATTCCATAGATTAATCGGATAAAACATTTTTGCTTAATTAAAGAGCAATATTAAATATACAAGAGAAAATAAGACAGGTCTCTTAATGAACAACTAATTGATTTCTTTTTTAGAAAAAAAAAAAAAAAAAAAACCTTTTATTTTTTTTAAATACATAGAAAATATTGTTGTACGCATTGCACACTATCAAAAATAAACATTTAGTTATTACCCATTGTTTTACTGTCTGTTCTTGTACTGTGAACAATTACAATAAAGTTGACTGAGATTAAGTGCATTTAAGTGCCATACATTCTGGGTTTAAAAAAAAAAAAAAAAAAGCATTTTCTGAAATGCAAAAACAAATAAAAATAAATAACTTTCAAGTGACTTTTTTTTTAAAGTATCAAAACTAAGGCATACATTAAAATAAATGATAATACAAAAACACTGCCTTTAAGTCGTGCAACTTAACTTGCAGAACTAAAGGTTTCAAAATCTACAGCTCAGGCATAACATAAGCCTTTACTGAATGCTTTGTGGCATTTAGGAGGCAAAAACATGGACAGGAACTTGGAACAAGAGTCCATACATGGTTTCACACTGACTGCTTTAAGCAAATATATTCATGAGAATATAAATGTCTCTCTCTCGACATGTGTGTGTGCGCAAGTCTTTAGAGGAGCACGCGATTGCAATGAAGAAAGGTAAGCATGTCAACATGCTCAGAACTGAGGCTTGCCCTGCGCTTTGAAGCAATGTTTCCTGCTGCTGAAAACAGACGCTCTGATGGGGTGGATGTGGCCGGAATACACAGCATGGTCTTTGCCAGCTTTGCCAGTGTTGGATAGCGCGCAGCATTCATTTTCCACCATGACAGTGGATTTTCCTTTTTGGAGAGGGGATGTTCTCCAAAATACATCAAGATCTGTGGAATAGTTGTGACAATGAAAGAATTAAAAATGTGTTTTGTTTTTGTTATTTATCTTTTGCAATACTTTTGTTTCTGTATTAAAATTTTTCTATTATATGTACTGCCTTATTGTGGAAATTGTTAAAGAGGACCCAAAGAGAAAAAAAAAAAAAAAAAAACCTTGCCTATCTCCCTCTGCACAGCTTGGTTTAACTGCTGCTCCTCATCTTCATCACTGGTGCTGGAGTCTGACCCCAGTATGTCGAGGAATGATGTGACTCTCTTGGCATGCGCTTCTGGGGGAGTCGTGTGCTGTGCTGGATGCTCCATTTTCACTTGCAGTGGGCTGCCTCGCTTGCTTTTTGGCAACAACAGCAAGTGCCATGGTTTGTAATGTGCTTTGGACCTTGAATGCTTGGTCAGCAGGCAAGAACTTCAGTTTTCGAAACCTGGGATCCAGAGCAGCAGCAAGCAGGGTGATGTTAGGAGATTCAGGTGTAAACTCTGTCAGTCCTTGCCATCTTGCTGTGATCTGTTCTGTTGCATGAGCCTGGAATGACCTCACTGGTGCAGTCTCAAGATCTGGACTCTGTATGTTGTTCTTAAGTTTGAGCACTAGCTGTGGAAGTGCAGAGAGTGTAACATATTGCTGTCCGCTCAGAAACACTGTAGCTGCTTCAAAGGGCTCAAGGACCTGGCTCAGCTCCTCAATCAGGTTCCACTGTTCAGGCTTGAGATCAAGGTAGTGTTTCACTCTCTGAGTAACGGCTGGGTCAGAGAGTGTAGCAGTCACCGGCCATCTTTGTTCTAGCAGCCTGGACAACATCTGATAGGTGCTGTTCCAGCGTGTACATACATCTTGCACCAGCATGTTTGTCTCGGTGCCCATTTGCTTCTGCTTCTCCTTCAACTTGGTGCATGCCAGTTCACTCTTCTTAATGTTCAACAAGGCATCTCACAGCAGCCACACTCTTGGAGATAGCTTGGTGGATCTTTAGAGAGCTTTGTACAACCAAGTTGAGGGTGTGCCCTGCACATCGCACTGATGCCCATCCATGCCTTCCTTGCAAAATCTTCGCTGCTGCTACAACATTAGCACCATTGTCGTGAACAACAGCCTTGATTTTCTCGGGTGGAATGTCGAATTTGGCAGTTACATCCTCAATCCATTCTGCAATATTTGCAGCCGTGTGTCTCTCTTCAAGGGGCACCGTTGTCAGGCAGTGGGACAACATTTCCCAATCCTCCCCAAGATAGTGACACGTCACCCCCAGATAAGCCTCTGTTGCAACACTTGTCCAAATATCAGTTGTGAGTGCAATGCTGTCAGTCTCCTGCAGGGCTTTCTTCAACATGCCTTTGATGCATTCATACTTTTGCTCCATCTTTTTCATGAAGAAGGGTCTTGAAGGAAGCTCGTACTTGGGATTGAAAGTGCAAATCATCGCTTTAAAGCCATCATCCTCCACCATAGACAGTGGGCGCATGTCTGTGACAATCATGTTTAAAATGCTGTCTGAAAACTCAGCTGCTTGCTCAATGGAACATGAAGTAGCTGTCTGCACATATCTGTCCATACGAAGCTGTGATGTTTTACTGAAAGAGGTGAAAAAATTATTATTGATTATATTTATTACTAAGGCAAAATATCATTATCATACAGTTCATGGCTGTGCATTTATAAACCCCATTCATTGCAATCAAACTAAAATGACCACAACTGCTGTATTGGAGCACATTAGACTCAGGGACATGATTACAACAATGTATTCAACATTCAGTATTCAAACGAAATTATCAACTGAGTATTCATCCAAGCCATGGTATAAAGAAAGTATCTAGTATGTTTCATCGTAAAAGCCATTCACAACTTTTTTGACAGTAAATAATTCCTTTGGTAAGTAGCCGTGGTATAAGCTATTAAATATTCCGGTGGTGTAACGGCCCCTCCACATCTGTCGTGCGGCATATTGCACTGACCGTTGTGGTTTATCCCTTACATAATTAACGTACATTATTTAACAGCCTTCATCTCGACTAGCAATCACATTGATTTAACGCTACATTGAATTTACCTGGTCTCTGGTGATGGTCCTCAGGTCTCTGAGTAGAGTTGATGCTTTCTGTTGAGATGCTGCAGCATAGATGACATGCTGTTGTGGTATGCTAGGTCGATCTTGCAATGGACACATGTCATGGCGTTCTCTTTGCTTTTCAATTTGAAATGATCCCAACCCTTGGACATTTTCTGTCGTTTTCTCATTGTTATCACTCCCTTCCATTATGCAGCCAGCACTAGCCCGTGCTCGAGCCCTCAAATCAAAACACCACCAACTCCTTGCATCTCCTTCCGCTTTGTGGGTGACCTAAGCGCATTGTCACAGTTAAAAAAAAACAAAAAACAAAAAAAAATAAAAATAAAAATCATTGCGAAAAAACGTGACGTGAACTTTAAAATGAATTAATAGAGGCTTTGAGGCAGAGGAAGTTGCCTCGATCATTTTTTGTAATCGAGTTACTCGAGGAATCGTTTCAGCCCTAGATTGAATGTTCAACCCAGCTGGAACACTCACCCTATCTAACCGGGGAAACTCATGTATAATCACAAAAATACTCAAACAACCATACTCACCAAAACAAAATCAATCAAAAAGGGAATAAAGGGAAAAAAAAAAAAAAATCACAGTCCCAAAGTATCAAAAAAAAACAAACAAACAAACAAAAAAAAACAACAGACTAGCCCCCATTATGTTACAACCCTGGCTCTGGGGAAGCAACATCAAGGACACAAAACAAGTTTACCAAATAAAATAAGATTTATTAAATAACAAAACAGAAAAGAAGAAGGAACTGTGACAAAAACAGACCCAGCTACTGCCAAGCTGGCTGCAGGATCAGAGAGAGAGTGTGAGAGCATGTGTCCTGGAGTTTTAAATGGCTTCTTTCAGGTGACATCAATTAGCCTGTTGATTGCAGGTGAGCTACTGAGTAACTGCAACAAAACACAAATTAGAACACTCCCACATAACACTGGACAGCTCAACTTCCAATGCCCTTTCTCCAAACAGTAATTACAAGTAGAGTCATACATATGTAGTGTCTGCGTAAGCTCATTGATGGTTGATTACACTTGGTTTTAAGAGACCCTTTTAGCCTTTTGACATTTGCATATAAATTACTGACCTGGCCTCACTATTTACATTTATATGGGTGCTAAATTACCAATGGTTTCTCCCCACTATCAAAAAGATGCTAAGCAGACCACCTCTCTGGTCTCCCTATCAAACTTCAAACACATTCCGAAGAGGAGTAATTCTTTTGCTCTTCTCTCTCTTTTCCTTACTTTCCTTCATTCTGTACATATATGTTTTGCTCAGTTTAGTTGTATGTTAGCTATAGTTTCATTTATTAAATCCCTTATATTCACAATTGATTGTCTCTGTGTTCTGCTCACAATTCAAAGTCACTGAATGCTGTTCCTTGCTACATGCTAAACTACTGCTAGTACTGTATAAGTAGGAAAGCTATTGTTCTTTAGCCAGGAAAATAATCTTTCCTAGAATTGATAAATAATTATGTTGTCTGCTCGGTGGACGGACAGATCAAATAATTGTACTATCGATTCTGCTACAGTTAATTCTACGATCTAATCTAAATATTTATTATTAATTATAACCAGTTATAATTAATTATAAATATTCCCCTTTTGCGCTAATTTGCTACACATATTTGATGGACTTCACTTCGTTCAGAGGGACAGACAGTGGGTTCACACATGAATGAGAAGGGCGTTCACCTCTGAACCTTTCTGTGCGAGACTTGTGTATGATTTCCCACTCTTCAGCCAGCAGAGCTGCCTGGGAAGCGCTTATAATGCCATGCTCTGCAATGTAAGTGGAGACAGTGTCAGGAAGTGTGTTTTTGTATTGTTCTAATAAAATGAAATTAATCAGATCATCCAATGTTGCAATGTCTATCGACGTCCACCAGCGATTAAACTGCAAGTTTAAGTCTCTAACAAATTCAACATGCGTTTGGTTAGATTTTCGCCGCAGTGTACGAAACTGCTGGCGATAGCTCTCCGGTACACGCTCATAAACTTTTAAAATGTTAGACTTAACATTTTCATAAATTTGACTGTCCACAACCGATAAGGAGGAGTAGGCTTGCTCAGCCTTACCAGTCAAAACGCACTGAAGGAGCAGGGCGCGCTCAATATCAACCCATTTGTAGGCTGCAGCAACTCAAAAAAGTTTTCCACATCAGATTTGTTGAACGGCGGGACCAAGTGCAAACTATTGGCAATATTCAGCTTGGACGAGGAGGCTTCGGTAAGTCTAACCTCTTTAATTAGGTCTAGGCGTTGCTATTCAACCTGAATGCGCTGTCACTCTAGACGTACTTTTTCACATTCAAAATGCCATTTTTCACATTCTGTGTAGCGCTGTAAAAACAGTAATTCTTTCTGCTGCTCGAATAAGGGCAGGTGGCAGAGGGGCGGGTGCCTCCACCAGGACTTCAAGATCAAGTAGCGTAGCCTTAACGATCCGCCTAATCCCCTCTTTGGACCTTCTTTACAGTGCGGAGAGCTCAATTTCATAATGCGCGGCTAGCTCTAAAAGTTGTACTTTAGTCATTG
>JAFVLL020024891.1:0-39505 GCA_021397915.2 Tor tambroides | reverse complement strand
AAGAAAAATCCCTATTCTTTCAAACAATTAGAAATGAACTACAAAAGCTGAATCATTATACATCACAACCACTCTATTGAAGTGACTGCAGAAGTGCATAAAATATATAGGATTAAAGGGACAGAAATGGTTGTGAATATGGTTGTGCTGCTTAATATGTTTGTTTGTCTGTGTGTGTGTTTATATATATATATATATATATATATATGTGTGTGTGTGTGTGTGTATATATGTATTTTTCTAGATTTTAAGATTATTTGATGAAAAAACATGAAAATTTTATATATAAAAATGTAATATTAATTTCTTTTTGAAAAAGAAAAAAAAAAGGTTTTTTGAACATACTACATCTTACATATTCCAAACTTGAGACTTGTGTTTGCGTTAAATACAAAAACTAAATAATGGTCAGAGCTTACTTTTGTATTGCCAACGTACAAGTGTAATTAATTAATTAATTATTATTTTTTAAATCAGAATAGCAAATATAACATGAAAGCTTCATTGTGAAGCGTGAATAAATATCAAAGAAATGTAACATTTTTTTGGACTGTGGTCTGTATCTTGGGGTTAAGTCTTAATCTGATATTGACTTCAATTTGTTCACATTAAAACCCTTTAAAATGACAGGTTTTGTCCCATCATTCTGCTTCATAGCATGTATATGAACGGTTTCTGCATAATGTGTGCTGTGAATTGTTGCTGCTGTCTTGTTTGCAGAAGTCAGCATTGCTGGGTCCGACCCAACAAGCCCCCTTCTCAGCAGCACTGATGCAGATGATTGATGGGGCTGTAAAAGCAGCCCTAGCCTGGGGGGATCTGGCTGCGGACCGTGCTGATGTCATATGTTTGATCGGCTCATCTGGGTCATTGTTCTAAACCAAACCCCCCTTTAGTTCCAGCTCATTTGGTGCCTTCCTGTACACACACTATAAGCGAATGCAATGTGCAATGCACTCAAAGTGCATGTCAATCTTTGAAAACATCCCTTTGTATTCCCATTGAGTGAATTTATTAGTCATCAGTCTCAACTTCTCTGATGAATATGGCATAGAGTGATTACTTTAACTGTTTTACCAAATATTATAATCTGTTTATATTCTCTGAGCCCTAACTAGTCCTCTCACAACTAGCTTTTTATGGGACTGCCCCAGTTTGTGTTCTCTCGGGGTGTGTTTTAATAAGGATTGATCTACATCCTGCTCATTCTGTCTGACCACACACATTGGTGCGTCCCAGCGGACCATCCATCCTGGATTCACTGAAGGGGAATGGGTTTAAATATGTATTGAGTGTTTATATGCTCTGAATATGGAAGTAGAGTGTTTGCCCAGCTTTTGCCACTCACCCATTTACCCACATAGATTTACACGCCAATGGGATCAGCTAATAAAATGTGCAGCCATAATTCATAAAAGCACAAATGATGTCTGAGAGTCAGCCAGAAGATTTGCATTTAATATATAAAAACTGGGCTTTTTAAATGTTTTTGAAAGAAGTTTCTTATGCTAACCGAGGCTGCATTTATTTGATTCAAAATCAGTACTATTGTGACATATTATATTACAGTTTAAAATAACTTTTTTCTATTTGAATATTTCTAAAAATGTAATTTATTCCTGTGATGGCAAAGCTGAAATATCAGCAACTTTGGTGCTCAATAAACATTTTTTGTGATTATCAGTGTTAAAAAACATGTTGCTGCTTAATATTTTTGTGAAAACCATGATGCATTGTTTTTTCAGGGTTCTTTGATGAATATGAAGTTCAAAAGAACATAATTTATTTGAAATATAAATCTTTTGTAAATTATAAACGTCTTCACTACACTTTTAATCAGTTTAATTCATCCTTGCTGAATAAAATATCACATATTTTAGCTACGTTGCCTATCTTTAAAATAACCCTACTTGAAGGGTCTTTTCCATGTCCCTGTTTTAAACCAGTCCATTTTATTATTATTTATTAATTTTTTTAAATTTCATTTAATTTAATTTATTTTGCAAAAAAGTACGGGTTTATAATCATTAATATTTTTTAGATTTTATTTTGTCTTTAGAATGCTTTATCTCAATCCACCATAAGGGAAAACAGAGCAGTAGTCACTCTTGTGGTCTTTAGAGCTCCGATTTATTGCTGCATATTGATCTCTGACTCTCTCAAAGGGATTCAGAAAATTACATTCAATATTGTATATTGATTTGCTGAACTGAATTGGCATGAGAGCCTCATCCTCTTCTATTTAGCTCTATGAATGTACTGTAAACATGTATTTTTTCCTTTTTAGGAGCATCACTGCAGTAGATGCCCTGCCTCTGATACTCAATGATGTAAGAGAAAGGAAGTCAAACACCTAACATGGCTAATCCAGCTCTGGAAACTAGAGGCACAGCTTAACCGAATCAGAAGAGAGGGATCAGACACCTGAAGAGAGAAAGAGAATGGAGATGGGGGTGACTAAAAGGGGGTGTGTCAGGCAGCATGTGTGTGTCCATGTGAAAAGCAGAGATGGGTAAGTGCGTGTGTTTTAGAGAGAGAGAGAGAGAGAGAGAGCACTAAAACACACACGCTTGCGCAGGCACAGACAGAATCAAATCTTTTCCGCTGCAGGACGGGAGGCAGTAGGATTACTCCTATTTTAGACTCTTCATCCATGCGTCCCGGGGTGAGCACATCTCTTCTGGCACAATCAAACTTTGCATGTATGTGTATGTGAGTTCAGTTGCTTCTGTTTGAAAATGTGTCACTGGATGCTGCTGCTGAAGAGGAGATGCATTAAACAGTGCTGCACTGGTTGGTAATGTAGACGAGCATCTCCCTTTCTAAATGATAAATGCTGCATCCACTTCGGGAGGCAGAAATAAGAGGAAAGAGTGTTGAGAAATGCAAAAAGGCAAGAAGAGAAAAGAAATGGTTACTGTGAGTTAAGAAGCAGAGCTTGCACTGCAGCAGCCGTCAGATCATTTGACATAAATCTAAGCAGTCTAATGGAATTGCAAACTGTTACAGTCATTATATATCTGCAGTTATGTTATTAATAAGGATTGATCCATGTAGACTATGCAAAATATATAGCATTTGTCTGTGTAAAAGTATGCACTGTGATGCATTTTGTAAGTATTTCTGTGTGAGTTTGGTAGCTGTCCTGTTCTGTGAGGTACTTTTTTTTCTGAATTGGGTCACATGACTCGAGGGGATCGAATAAGACTGATGGTGTGTAAATTCAGAGCTCTGGCAGTAATATGCAACTCAACACTCCTTTAGCTTAGTGCCACTGTTGGCGAATCAAATATGTCCATGTAAAGATATATATTTGACATTAGAGATTCATGATATCTCAGTACCTTATCAGTTATATATGATACGTTAAATAAAATAACAGATATTAGCTGATAACTATTATATTATGCATTTCAGTATTATCAGATTTTTATTGGATATTTATTGGGCCAATATTAGATATTTAAATTTAAATATTAGATATTTTAATAATTTTAATAAACATTTTTTAAATATTAACATATCACCAACACCAATTTTATTTTATTATTTTGCAAAAAATATAAATTTATAATTTATAAATATGTTTACATTTACATTTCATTTTATTATTTTGCAATGTATCGATTTATAACTTATTTTTAATTAGATTTTATCTTATTATTTAGTAAAGAAGTATAGATTTATATGACTATAATATATGAATATATTTTTGAAGTATAAATTTATACAAATGTATGTAATTTTATTTTATTGTTTATTTTATTGTTTTATTTATTGAAGTATAGACTTTTAATAATTTATAAATATTATAGCGTTTTATTTTGCAAAAAGTATAGATTTATACTAATTTATAATTGTGAATGCAATTAATTCATTTAGTTATTTAGTTAGAAAATAAGTATTTTTTCTTATTGGCTGTTTAACATCAAAATAATTGGATTAATATTGGTGCATGTGTATTTGTAATCCAGTTACACAACTGTTCGTATCTTATCTGTGCTTTTTTTCTTCCCCCAGAAACAGCACAGAATGTGAGAGTCAAATGGAGACAACTTGGTGATATTGTGAGGAGTAACATCTTCAGAGGAGTGTCAGCATGACCCCTCACAGTGGAGCTCTACTGATAGTCTTCAGTTTCTCACTATGTGGTAGTCTGTGTGCTGTATCTTTAAATAGAAATGAAAGAGCCCACTTTTGGGCCAGCACGGACCCAGAGCCAACTACCAGTTCACCATGGACATCCCAATCAACAGAAATGGACATGACATATCCAACCGATGTATTACATTCAGATGAGACTAGCCGAGACCTTGAGGTGGACCCTTCAGTTGAACAAAACCCCTATGTCACAGTAGAAGATCATGGTTTGTCAAGACTTCCAGCCTCAAGAACAACTTTGACTTCTGCTAAGACTGAACCTCCTTCGGATATCCAGAACGATGAAGAGGGACATCAAGCGGAGGCATCTGATTGGCCAAATTTTAGTAAGCAAGACAATATGGAACAATCTTTTAAATCATCTTCACTGGCAACACTACAGCCTTTTCCTTCTCAGGCCTGGAGTACCAAATCCAAGACACCTATTGCTTGGAATACAGAGACATATACACCTCCGACTCCTCCTGAAACCAGATTTAGCATCTACCAGACAATGTGGAAGTCATCTGGTGCTTCTCAGACACCATATGCCAGAGGAACCTTAGATGGTACCACTTTGCCAAGAGGGCTGACAGACAATCTACAGCCATCTGAGGAAACAAAGGATTTGACAGATGCTCCTACAGGTAATCAAATTAATGATACATCAGAGCCAACTCTGCACGTCATGACAGAACCTGATAGCGTGTGAATGTGTATCTATTAGTTCAGTACAGACATCGCTGAAAATAATCATAATAGTAATCACAATCATCATAGTGAGTCAGTTGTTGTAACTGTTCTGAAGGATTCTGTTCAGTGAGAGATCATCAGACTGATTCAAAGCAGGAACTTGGCTGATAAGAGTAATTTGTTTGTGAATCTGACTACTCTGGTCGCGCTGTATGTTTTTGATTCACTAAAAATAATTGATCCATAAGACTCATTTGGGGGCAGTTGTGGCCTAATGGATAGAGAGTCGGACTTGTAACCCGAAGGTCGCAGGTTCGAGTCTCAGGTCCGGCAGGGATTGTAGGTGGGGGAAGTGAATGTCCAGCGCTCTAATACCATGACTGAGGTGAGACCCTTGAGCAAGGCACCGAACCCCCAACTGCTCCCCGGACGCCGCAGCATTGGCTGCCCACTGCTCCGTGTGTGTGTTCACAGTGTGTTTGTGTGTGTTCACTTCTCACTGCTGTGTGTGTGCACTTGGATGGGTTAAATTCCGAGTATGGGTCACCATACTTGGCCACACGTCACGTCCTTTCCTTTCATTTGTGCATGAATCAGACTACAAGTACTATGTTTTTGATTCACTAAAAAGATTTGATTCATAAGAGTCATTTGTGCATGAATCAGACTATAAGTAAACTGTATTTTTTGATTCACTAAAAATATTTGGCTCATAAGAGACATTTATTCATGAATCGGACTGCTCGTGGCACTGTATTCTTTTGATTCACTAAAAAATCGGCTCAGAAAAGTAATTTGTTTGTGAATCCGATTATACTCTGGTTGCACTGTATGTTTTTGATTCACTAAAAAGAATTGATCCATAAGACTCATTTGTGCATGAATCAGACTACAAGTGCACTGTATGTTTTTGATTCACTAAAAAGAATTGATCCATAAGACTCATTTGTGCATGAATCAGACTACAAGTGCACTGTATGTTTTTGATTCACTAAAAAGAATCGGCTCATAAGAGAAATTTGTTTGTGAATCTGATTACTCTGGTTGTACTGTATGTTTTTTATTCACTAAAAAGAATCGATCCATAAGAGTCATTTGTGCATGAATCGGACTACAAGTGCATGTTTTTTATTCACTAAAAAGAATCGGCTCAGAAGAGTAATTTGTTTGTGAATCTGATTACTCTGATTGTACTGTCTGTTTCTGATGCACTTATGGTTAGGCTCAGAGTCATTTGTGTGTGACTAAGGCTACAAGTGCCACATTGTATGTTTTTGCATACAGACTCCAAGAACAACTCAGTGGAAAAGCCCTTCTTGTCATTATTTTTTATTCTTGTCACAATGTTTTTTTTTTGACTACATTGCTTTTAATACAATCAGAAAATCTATTCATTCACTTACTCAAATATTCAGGTACAATAAGATATGATACTTGAAACACTGATGATGGCATTTTAAACTGAATAAAATGTGTAAATGTACACATCACAATTTTGTAATAAAGTGATACTGGTATCATTGCACTTTTACTGCATCTGATTTGTAATGCTGTATTGGCATAATAGCTTCCGCTTAATGCCTGCATCAGTAGTGCATCCTGCCTGCTGTTTCCCAAGCTGCAGTGAAAACATCAGTATTCCAGCAGTGAACAAGCGTTCAACACTGCAGATGTGAGTGGGATACAAGCCCCCTAGCGACTCATTGTGAAACTTAATGCAATTTACAGCTTCTTTTGTACGAATCTTTTGGAATTATGTTTGGCTGAGGATTATGGGTAAAAAACAAGAACAAAAGCAGGTTTAAATCAAATTATATTTCTCTTTGAGCTAGCATTAGCTCTCATTTCTGCTTGCTTGAGAACAGGTTTACAATCCTATTTTCTCTCTCTCAGATAGTCTGACAGAGCCAACTCTCAATATGACAAATCCTGACCCTGAAAGAGAGGAGCGCGAGGGTGTTGACCAAGTGAAAAAGGAACAAAATGGCCAATTGACCACCACTTTGATCAAGGTCACTGAAACCTATCCTGAAGCAGGTACTGAAGCATTCATTGTCAGAATGACCTCTATTCTAACACATGATCTTTTACTGTTGGTGAGCAGAGTGTAACCTATTTCCAGTCCTTCACAATGCTTCTAAATTTATATGTATCTGAGAGATTACATGAAAAATGAAAAAAAGGTTTGTAATAGTTGAATTCATGGTCTTGTATATGCCCGTTTCGTCATTTTTGCCTCATGCAAAAACAAAAACTACAACGTAGAAGTGTCTGATTCACATGCAAATTGTTTTTGAGTCTGTTGTGCTCACTAAAGCTACATTTAGCTATTTGAATTAGTTTTATTGTATTTTAAAATGTAATTTTTTTTTTTTTTTAAGCAGCTAAGACTGGAGTAGTGGGTGCTGGAAATGATATATAATATCCTTAAATGAACATTTGTTTACAGAAATAAGATAAAATTGTAGCAGAAACTGGCAAGCTATGAAGATTAATGCTAAACCTTAGGGGCTTAGCAAGTGCAGCTAATGAGATTTTTATTATATATTGCAGCTCTTCATTATTTTTGTTTTTCTCTTTTGTGGGCCTTGTGGACAAAGTAAACCTGTCGTCTTAGATCACCCAAAGACATTTTAAGGGTGGTGGTACTGAAATCTCTTCCTGTGCACAAAGGTCAATCATTCAATCTTTAGAGGGAAAACTCAAGCCAGATTCTCTGACCTTAATTAACACATGCTGAAAGCTAATGCTGACTCAGAGATTCAGCCTCAGTGTATTCTGAATCGTTACTGATGTGGAAACACTTACTAATAATCTATATTAATCAATCAACTTTTCAATAAGCAAAGAAGTGCCTTTTGATCCACAATTACAGCAGAATATTGGTAAAAATTAGGCTGTATTCAGAAACACAAGCTTGCTACATACAGTATAGAGCCCCTCCTCCTCACTTCCACGCACAGGTATTTAAGTGATGTAATGTCATGAAAGTGTGTCAGTTACTAGTTTTTAAATAGTCACACTCATGAGAACGGCAACAGGGTCAATGCCCTCTTATCTGTGCCGTATGTGAATGTGTGTCAGAGCTGAAGTGTGCGACCCATTTACAACAGCCTAGTTCCACATCTCTCTATAGCTAATTAACACAGTCATTGTTTTATATATTTACGGCTGATGGTGTTTCTTCTTAAATTAATGCTTCATTCTGGAGCAACGTACTTAACTCTTGTTTTAGATTATCTGCAGGATTCTCTGTGAAACATCAGTGTGTGGTTTGTTGTTTATTTTCTCTGCAGTTTAAGTACCTCTTGTAAAAAAAAACAAAAAAACAATCTGCTTGTGGAGAATATTAGCTTAGTGTTTTGTGAATATAACCTCATGAGTGCATAAGCAGACTAAATCTACTTTGAGGCTGCATTGCAATGTCTTACTCCACTTTAAAGGCAGCATTCTATAACTAACAATTAAAAAAATGTGAGTAAATAACATGAAATGGTTCACTCAGTATTGTTTTGCTCATTAAAGCAAATGTATTTATTTAGCCTATTGTTTTCCTGTGTTTTTAGTGCAAAGTCTAACAAGTGTGCCAAAAATCTTAAATAAGTAATTAATAACTGAATTAATAATTGAAAAAGAATGTTTGTGCTGTGATTTCATGTCACTGGTATCAATGTTCCAAACGTTATTTCACGAGTTTGTGTGCCCATATAATCTTAGCTTTAGTGGTAAACGGATTTGGCTTGATGTCTGCAATGGAGGGCTCAGAGAAACTATTCTACTTGAGCTCCGATAACCCCCCTATAGACAGAAGGATAAATGAAATAAATATGCATAAAGGAGGAGATGGGGAGGTGGAGGGATGCCGAAAGAACTAACAACGGAAGTGGCAAGAGACTGCTTTTATACTCGGATATTAATTGGAAGATTAGATGGGCGTACTCCTCCTGAAATTACGTTAATAACTTCACTTTTGAAAATACAGAATGTTCCAATATTCATCTATGCAAAATTCTTTAATGTTTGTGTGAAATAATTTTTGAAACAAAATTAATGTTATATTTTATATTTACTTATATATACCTTGTAGGTACTAATAGCTTTAATGTACCAACATGCACCCTTTAGTACAAAGGTGTAAGGTACCGCGCCCTAGTGACAGCATTTGTACCTTTTTTCTGAGAAGGTATTTATAACAATGCATCTTAAACTAAGCTATATATTGTATTTCAGCATCTCCAGGTGACAATGGACGCAAATCTTCCACTCTTCCAGACTGCAGCCTGGTTGGCAGTGGGATGTGTCAGTTGCCTTACTCCTCAAGGAATCATGCTTCAACTAACAACACTCTGTCCACTCCACCTCCTGTGTATGAAACCACACCCCCTGGTGTAATAACCCCACCATTTGAAGCCCTGACCCCGCCTCTATTGGTCCCTCTACTGACTGATTGGAATGCTGCAATGGCGACATGGGGCCTGGCATGGGAGTTGCAGGTATACGGGCTTGGCTGTGCGTTCTCGCTTGTGGCTGTGCTGTCTATCCTCAGCCTGATGTGTTTGCCGTTGCGCTGGCCCTCTGGCTGTGCCCACTTCAGCCTCCTCCACCTTCTCCAACTACTAACAGGTTCCAGCAGAGCTCTGTGGCTCCTCTACGATCCATACGGCCAAAAAGAGCGCCTACCTGTAGCCTGGGCACGACTGCTGCACGAAGCTGCCTATCCCTGTATTACCGCATCATTTGGTCTGCTGCTTCTACTGTTAACTGCTCGCTCTTGTACCCAGCTACTTTCCCAGAACACCTTGCAGCGCAGCACCTGCCTGCTGGCTGCCCTAGTGCTGCTGCACATAGCCATAGTAATGGCTTCAATGGCAATACTGCAATTCTTTCCCACCCTGCAAGTTGTGCCTCTATTACCACCTGCAGCCTTCGTGTTGATGTCCTCTCTCTTGTCATTCACGTACCTTCTTCTTTACTGCTGTGCCCGTGCCGACGTCAAACACATTTACAGGCTAAATGAGAGCTCTCCCGAGCGGCCATCATGCCATGCTAGCAGGTGTCCTTTCACAGAGGCACGGATGTGGGAAAGAGCAGCCAGGACAGGGGTATTCTCTGCCCTGTTTCTGCTGGCATGTGGCAGTCTGCGACTTTACGCCATGCTCCATGCAGGAGGGCTGACCGGTGGAGTCATGGTTGGCCTGATGCCCTGGCCCTGGTGGGGCTTCCAACTCAGCTGCCGAGTCTGTGAAACAGGAGTATGTCTCACCCTCGCTCTTGTAATCACTCACCCTCTTCTCTGTTGTGGAGTGCCCCTTTCCAAACCTGGAGGCTGCAGCTGGCTCTTCAAAAAGCCACCCACAGAAGGCACAACATTGGCCAAACCCACCATCCTCTCGAGTCGGTGTGGCTGGTCACTACGGCCTGCCGAGAAGCTGGGGTTGTGTGAGGGAATAGCACGTCGGGAAAGCGAAAGCGTGCCACTCTACACCTTGGTGGAACTTCCGCACAGCGAATCCGATGGCTTGGACCTCCACTATCCAGGCAGCCCTCAACACGAGTCTTGCACACAGCTCTCCCAAACCACAAAGAAGAGCAAAGTATCCCATGCGTCCTCCTTTGCAAGCTTCAACGCCGACTCCACTGCAGATCTGCGGCCCCCTTCGCCAATCGACCTGCGACGAAGCATCGATGAGGCCTTGAACAGTGAGGCTCTGTTCCAGCATAGCCTTTTCGGCTCCTCCAGGCTCTCTCTCAGCACACGCGGACCCCCGGATGGACAACCCTGTCGGGGAAACTCCACTGAACCCAGCCTATACCGCACTGCCTCCTGTGGAGATGTGGACCCTGCTACAGGCCCCAGCCGAACCAGGCAATGGAGCACTATATCTGGGAGACCAGCTCACGTCTCGGTCCATTGCAGTGGGTTAAACTCAACACAACAGTCCCAGAGCAGTCTACATAGGGGTGCCCAGTCTGGGCAGCAACTCCACAGACGCTACACAACCTTGGGCTCTACTTCCTCTAGAGGGAGCATGGATGTGGAGACAACATCTCATGTTGATGAGCTTGCCGTTCAGGCGGAATTCATCAACGTCTGCAGGCAGATAGATGCACTCAGTATCAGTAGTGATACGATTGACCTTTAGGGGGAGAAATCTTTATTCAACTACAGCAGGGGTGCCCAAACTCGGTCCTGGAGGGCCGGTGTCCTGCACAGTTTAGCTTCAACTTACCTCAACACACCTGCCAGGAAGTTTCTAGTATGCCTATAAGAGCTTGATTAGCTGGTTCAGGTGTCTAATTGGGGTTGGAGTTAAACTCTGCAGGACACCGGCCCTCCAGGATAAAGTTTGGTGACCCCTGAACTACAGATTGTGCTGTAGAGCAGGGGTTCTTAACTGTGGCCTGTCCACAAGGTCCACCTTCCTGCATAGTTTAGATCTGACATACCGGCTTGGAAGTTTCTAGTGATCCTGAAGACCTTGATTAGCTAGTTTAGGTGTGTTTAATTAGGGCTAGACCTAAACTCTGCTGGAAAGTGACCCTCTGGAAGCAGGTTTGGATAGTCCTGGTTTAACCTAACACAGGGCTGGGTAACTTCGGTCCTGGAGGGTCACTGTCCTGTAGAGTTTAGCTCCAGCTCTAATCAAACACACCTGAACAAGCTAATCAATGTCTTCAAGATCACTAGAAAGCTACAGGCAGGTGTGTTTGATTAGGGTTGAAGCTAAACTCTGCAGGATAGTGGCCCTCCAGGACTGAATGATGCCCCGCCCTGACCTATAACACCTTAAGTAATTTCAACTCTAACAACTACAATTTACAGAACTTTGCTTAATATAAATGTGGAGAGAAATTTGCTGTTGATGCATTCTGCTTGAATGGACATAAATGTTTTATTTTAGAAGCAGATATGACATGGACAAAACAGCAACCTACAACCTCTGAGTGACTGATGTTCTCGATCAACAATGAGAAATCCTCTGAAATCCACTTCTCATATTTGATTAATCTTGTTGGAAATGCTTGGTTTGATCAAAAGACTTTAAAAAATAATATACTGTACATGAAGCTTTTGTGTACCTTTCAGCAATAAAGCTAGCACTTATGAACATGTTTTATGATATGTCTTTTGGTTTTGCTCTTATAGAACACATCACCTAAAGACTCATTTGGCAACAATACAGCTGTATAGAGACACATTCTCTGTAACCAATTTGCATTTTATTGCAGCACTATCAATGGTGCTAACCCACTTATTTGTGGCAGCAATGTCACTTGGGTAACATTTTGTTCTGGAATGAGACCATGGTGTTCTACTGGAGCATATACTTATGGGAAAAGTCATATTTAACAAATGTCTGCATGCAGATAACCACGGAAACCATGCTAATTAGATGTTGTATGAATGGAACACTTGGCAATTTAGAACTTTTTGTTTTTGTTTAACCGTTATTTCATTTACATTTAGTGCTCCATAAAGATCTATTCTATCCTGTACCCATAATCCCTCACAGCCATTCTGCTGCACAAATACTGCCCTCTGTTGGCCATGGAGATGTAATGACATGAAGTTGTGACAGCTTGTCCATTTGTCATCTTTATTAGTGCACATTTGTGTGACTGATGGCAGGAGCTCATCACAAAACTTAAAGATCGTTTGAATCTTGGCTTCTCTTCTTTTTTCAAATGTTTGAGATGTGCATTTTCTCTCTGTGACTAGTAAATGGTCCAATGACTTCTACACTTCTACATGACAACTGAATGCTCTAAATTGCATTCCTTATTATGCTACTGTGTTTATAAATGGGTATATTAGCATTTAAAATATTTAAGCAAAGTATACAGAAACTGATACTACAGGAACAAAATAAGAAGCACATTCTATAAAACTCGTTCTTTATTCTATAAACTGTATTATATTCAGAATGACAGCACAAGTCTTTGCAAACTACCAAATGGTGCCCAAAGTTGAAAGTGTCACTTTTACAACAAACGCTTTTGACTGTTTTTATACTGTAAAATGTTTGAAATATATGTAAATGCTTCTAAGTTAAATGATGCAAGTGTGTGAAACTGTTAAATAAACTTTAAGAAACGAGCGTCTCTAATGTCAGTGTACATTATTGACTAATGTAAGGCGAGTAACAGTACAGAATACCTGATTTTAAGGCTGATACTCATAATCTGGTCCATAAAATAACATCATTCTAGTGATAAGCACTGAAAAGCATTGTGACACAAGCAGTCTGCAAACTTGCCCTAGTGGAAAAATAAAGAAAACAAATGCATTTCTTTGATTACGTTAAAATTGAACTCATAATACTCTAATGGCAATGTGGTATGCACATGATTTCCTCATATACCACGATGGTCACAAAAAGTATTATTGCTATTAAAATAACAGACAATAAGAATTAAGAATGAACCAGCATGACAGTCTGGAAAAACATACCCCACATATATCAGAAACGTTCATAGACATACTCTCGCTTACATACACACAAGTAGCATCCTCATATTTCAGATGTACATTCATAGGATTTCGAAAATAATATCTCTAGTGCCAAGTCTAATTTCTTACAGGGAAGCCCGAATAAAATAAAAAATCATAACAAGAAAGTCCATAGTACATTCAGTACTGTTGCTGGCTTTTATTACAATCAGACAGTTTTTTCATTTTTAATGTTTACCTAGAGTCAAGAGCCACCAGGAAAAAGGAAAAACGTGTTGAAGATAGCAGAAATCACTTTCAGCTGCTGTGTTTAGTGACGGCTGGTGACGGGACATTGGGTCCGGCTCTCGGATGCCCCCTGCTGCCTGGCTCAATATAACCGCTTCTCGTAACTGCGAGGAAAGCAAAGCAACACAACTTTAATAAATGCACTTACATTGATTAGTCCAAATTAAAAGTTTTTACAAACATGTCAGCGTAACAAGTTAAAGGAACAGTTCACCCAAAAAGGAAAATAAAAAAGCAGCATGGAAGTATCATAAAAGTCCCTTTCAGCAAGGAACAGACTACAGTTTAAGACGTTATTCAGTCTCAAATATATACTGAAAAGTGTACATTATCATTGAGAATCAATGGCTTTAAAGATGTCAAATCTAGTGTCGTATTTAAATAACGACTTAAATTCCAGTCTGTTCTTCACACAAAGCTATTATATGGCTTCAGAAGATATGAAATATAGTGCCAAGTCATATGGATTATTTTTGTGATGCACTACCATTCAAAAGTTTAAGGTCAGTATTACATATATGCATGTATGCATGTATAGCTATACGATGCTATTTAGTATATATACACTAAGATAATACTATGTATCTATATGTGTGCATATATATATATATATATATAAGATTATACATTTATTCAGCAAGGATGCATAAAATTGATCAAAAGTGACAGATAAAGACATTTATGTTACAAAAGATTTCTATTTCAAATAAATGTTGTTCTTTTGAACTTTGCATTCATCAAAGAACCCTGAAAAATCTATCAAAAATATTAAACAGCACAATCTTTTTTTTTATCATTAATAATAAGAAATTTTCCTCAAGCATCAAACCAGCATATTAGAATGATTTCTGAAGGATTACGTAACAATGAAGAATGGACTAATGATGCTGAAAATTCAGGTTTGCATCACCCGAATAAATTACATTTTAAAAATATATTTAAATAGAAAGCTGTTATTTGAAATCATAACAATATTTCAAAATATTAAAGTTTTTACTGATCAAATAAATGCAGTCTTGAGCATAAGCGACTTCTTAAAATAAAATAAAAAATCCTACTGACCCCAACTTTTCAACGTTAGTGTATTTTCATGGTCTTTTTCCGTCTTTTTGAGCTTGATAACCCCTAGTCACCATTTGCATGCGAAGTATAGAAAAAATAAGCACTGAAATTTTTGAGTGGATAAATGATGACAGAACTGTCATTTTTGGGTAAATTATCCTTTTAAAAATAGGAGTAGGATAATAAGATAATCTCCCTTTCAAAGACAAGACTCTGACCACAGCAGGACACTGGGATAGTGGACACTAGGTTTTTCTACATGATACGACGACGAGTAAGAGGAAACTAAAATAGTCTTAATGCCCACTAAAGAGCCCAGACCTTACCGCTGTTTACAACACAATCCCCTCCACCAGAACTTAACACTATTATAAGAGACATGAGACGCT
This sequence comes from Tor tambroides, assembly GCA_021397915.2. NCBI lineage: Eukaryota > Metazoa > Chordata > Actinopteri > Cypriniformes > Cyprinidae > Tor > Tor tambroides. The sequence continues at coordinate 24,481 of JAFVLL020024891.1, read as the reverse complement.
ATTATACTTACATGGCACAAAAGAATATCTATGATGACAGCATAAGAGAAAGGAAGAGAAGACATTTTCACATGTAAACTCTACTTTTCCATGACAACGTAAGAAAGGATGGACTGAGGGTCTCTGAGAGGAACTTCAAAAAAACAGAGAGGGGATTGCTAAACTTTTAGTTTTATGTGAACCACAAGAATGACGTGAAACGCCATTTTTTGAGGGTATGTGCTCTGAGGAAAGAAACACGTTGGTCTGTCAAGTGGGTGGGGTTAAATGAGTGGGCGGAGACTTACGAATGCAGTCCATGAACTCCGCCCTCAACCTGAGCAGACATGGTCCTCTTCTCAAACTTCAGCTCTCCAGAGTACATCATCGATCTATATGTAACGCAGGTGAGACTTACACAGGTGTACGTGAAAATACACTACATTCTTTTTCGAGTTGACGTTTTCTTTAAGGAAGCTGGGTCGAAAAAAATGATTTCTATGTTCTTATTTTCCCTTAATAAATTCTTGTTCAAGTTTTATTGTTTTAAAAGATGGCTGAAAATGTATATTCTCATGTTCATTGCTATCTTATGATGAATCGCTTGTTGTTCTCCTCAACTGCAAGTCGCTTTGGATAAAAGCATCTGTCAAATGAATAAATGTAAATCTAATGTAAATGAGACATATAAATGAGCTTGTTATCTATTTTATATAGTAAATAGCCTCTGGTTTACATTTCAGCCTGGTAAATGCAGACTTGACAGCTCATTCCATGGATAGAAACAATGAAGACAGTTTAAGAATGAATAAATTTCCTTTATTTCTGATGTTTGAAACAAAATTAGTACAACTGAAGACACAGTGAACCATCATTCACTACTAGCTACTGCTAGTCGAATGTAGGTGATTTTTAAAGGAAAGGGAATTTTTGTTTTCTAGAGAGAATTACTGAACAAAAATTTGTTTAGTTCAGAATGAGTATAATATTTTCAGTTATTTTTTTTTTCCAAAAGAAAAAACTACCGGCCAAAGGTTTGGAATAATTAAGGTTTTTGAAATAAGTCTACTAAGTATACTCACCAAGAGTAAAAACATTAATATTGCGAAACATTATTACAATTAAAAAAAATCTGTTTTAATATATTTAAAAACGCAATATAGTCAACATTTGAAGTGGATCAAAACCTTTCATCAAAGTTGTCCTAAAACCAAAACAATACCCGTTCTTGTCTTAGGACAACTTTGATGAACTTTTTTAATCCACTTCAAATGTTGACTACTGTATATTCCTGTGATAACAAAGCAAAGTTTTCACCATTTTTGTTGGAGCTAAATTATTAATAAATAGCACTCATTATTGTCAGTACTATGGAATAAATTACATTTTTAAATATATTAAAACAGAAAACATTCTATTTTAGAAAATGTTGATATTTTAATCATATTTCACAATATTACTATTTTACTGTACTTTTATCAAATAAATGCAGCCTTGTTGAGTTGGTGATGTCTTTTAAAAACATTAAAAATCCAAACTTTTGACCGGTAGTGTATATCTGAGAAAAATTTGGTTCATACATTGGTCCAGAAAGAAAGACTTATAAGTGTATATCTGCTAAAAGCTCATTTAGTTAACTAGCTGCTAGTATATTCCTAAAAGCCACTAGAATACAACATTTACTAGCATAGCCTCAAATCTAATAAACATGAATTCAATGTCACAAAATTGAATTTTTGATTTCATGAGGTCAAGCTTTTGTCAAGCTTTTCTATAAAGGAAAATGACACACTTACCGTAGAATGGACAAGCTCTTTGCACCAATATCCTGACAGCCGTGTTGAATTCCAGCGATGAGGTAAGGAACAAACTTGTGTATCGAGCCTTTATCCTGAACTGAACCAGAGACTCCCTGAGCCACCTTCACTTTATCACCTTCACTGGAAAACACACACATATACAGTACACACAACCTATTACTGTACATCCTACATACAAAAGACTTAAATATAGCAGACAATACATACATATGTGACCGTGGACCACAAAACCAGTCACAAGGATCATTTTTTTAAAATTGCGATATATACATCGTCTGAAAGCTGAATAAATGAGCTTCCCATTAATGTATGGTTTGTTAGGATTGGACAATATTTGGGATATCTGAGATACAACTATTTGAAAATCTGGAATCTGAGGGGGCAAAAAAATCAAAATATTGAGAAAATCGCCTTTAAGGTTGTCCAAATGAATTTTTTAGAAATGCATATTACTAATCAAAAATGAAGTTTTAATATATTTACGGTAGGGAATTTACAAAATATCTTCATGGAACATGATCTTTACATAATGTCCTAATGATTTTTTTTTGGCATAAAAGAAAAATAGATAATTTTGACCCATACAATGTATTTTTGGCCATTGCTACAAACATATACACTTTTATGATTTTTACTTCACTGCTATGATTTTTCATCATTTATTTTCACTTTTTAAATGCCATGTTTATGTATATATTTTATTGTTTTAACCTTGTTTTGGACCTAGACTCTAAAAATATAAAACATGAATTGTTACTATAAACTATAAAATTAGTGAAGAGCATATCTGAGATTAATACATCCAATGTTGTCTTTATGTACATACACATGCAGCCACCTCAGTTTATGGGTGTTTACCTAAAGTAACGTTTCTGACTGCTGTTGTTTTTCTCCATGGCGTCCAAAGAGCCCATGCCACGGTACTTCTTCAGTCGTACGCCATCTGAGAAAAAATACTCACCGGGCGCTTCTGTGGTTGCCGCTAACAATGACCCCATCATCACTGCAACAAAACAGGCAGAAGGGAAGGGCACGGTCTGACAGACAGTAAAATGTAGGCAAACAAATCCCAGCCATTAATAACAATGATCGTTCAGGCAAATCACCCAGAAAAACACACACCTGTGGAAGCTCCCAATGCAAGGGCTTTGACAACATGCCCAACCGTCTGGATGCCACCGTCTGCAATGACCGGAACCCCAAAACGCCGGGCGTATTCAGCCACCTTATACACAGACGTGCCCTGCGGTCTCCCACACGCCATCACTATATGATAGACACACACGTACACATATTTACATTGCTTTATAACATCTAATTAATGCCTCATGTCCTTAATAATAAAATCAAATCATAATTGTTATCCCCAAAATCCTAACTCTATAATAAAACTTTTGGCCATTTTTAGACATGAAGGTACCATTTATCCTTTTAAGCATGTCTACATATATACGTTTATTTTGCTATATAAATAGGTCACTCTTATTTTTTTTCTTGTTCTTAAAATTAAATCATAAGAGGAAAATAAAAGAAAAGAAAATAATTGTGATCCCAAAAATCCTAACTCTAAAATAATTTTTTTTTGTGCCATTTTCAGACATTATAGAAATATTTTTCCTTTTAAGTATATCTGCATACACACATTTACATTGCTGTATAAATAGGTAATTCTTGTTCTTAAAATGAAATTATAAAATAAAATCAAATGATAATTGTTATCCCCAAAATCCTAACTCTAAAATTAAACTTTTGCCATTCTTAGACATGAATAAATGCACCTTTTACCATTTTTCCTACATATACACGTTTACATTGCAATAGGTAATTCTTATTTCTTTTCTTGTTCTTAAAATAAAATAAAATAAAAGTGATCCCAAAAATCCTAAAATAATTTTATTCATTTTCTGTATAAATTATAAAAAACTAAAATGATAATTGCTATCCCAAAATCATTTTTCTTGCTGTTAAAAATAAAATAAAATTAATTAAAACTGAATAAAAAAGTGAATAAAGACATTTTTCCATTCATTTTTTCCATTATGTCCTCATAAAGTTGCTGCCACAACATTATTCTCCAAAGTCAGCCATAAACTCACACATACCTTCTTGTGTGATGCAGATGGATCCACAGCCCATGCCCACTCGTAAAGCATCAACACCAGCATCTATAAGATTCTTTGCTTGAGCAGCAGTCACCACTTTATACAAGAGAAGAAGAATAAAACACAAAGAATACGCTATTACTCGATTTAAGTATGGAAAACTACAACTGTAGGCCCATGTATCTTAAATATGTCTTATATCACTCTACTCAAGCTATCCTCAGTTTCTACAGAAAAGTAAGAACTGCACAAAGGGCAAAAAAGCCTCACCGTTTCCTCCCACCACTTGTAGTTCTGGGTATTTCTGTTTGATGTAGTTTATCATACTGATCTGAAACACTGAGTTCCCCTGAGAAGAGTCCTAAGACAGAATAAGAGAAAAACCATCACATATCATGTAGGCTTAAGAGCTAAAAGGATCAACATTGTGTGTATATTGTGATTTTGGCCCCTATTTTGCTGTCTGAGACCAACTTTGGAACTTTGGACCAACTGTAAAAGACTTCTTTTGCTTTATGGAATGTTATTCTAATTTTGCATGTAACACAAGGAATGATTGAGTGGTTGCAGTGCTGAAGAATGTAGTTTCTACCCTGCCCTAATTCACCTGCTAATTAATTTCCTAGTAAAACCAAAGAACTTGATTAGCTGGTTCAGGTGTGTTTGATTAAAGATATAGCCCAAAGGTGTGACAGTACATTTTGTCTACATCTTTGTACATAAATCAATTGTGATTAACTGTTGTTTGTAAGAGATGACATCCTCCTTTGTTCAGACAAAGCAGTCAATATTTGGCATCTACAACAACAAACAACTGTTGCTGCATATTAATTCTGACCTACAAATTTATTTGACCAACACAGAATCTAAACATCATAGATTGGTCACTGGACTCGGTACAAAGTATACAAACTCCAAAGCTGTATAAGCGGAGTAGATACCGTTCAAAAGTTATGGGGTCAGTGAGAAATTAATACTTTTATTCTGCAAGAATGCATTCAATTGATCAACAGTGAGTGCAAATGTTTACTATGTTACAAAACTTTTTGAAAGCTGTTCTTTTGTACTTTCTATTTATCAAAGAATCCTAAAAAATATTTAACAGCACATCTTTATTGATAATAATAAAGAATATTTTTTGAGCAGCAAATTAGAATGACACTGACCCTGAAGACTGGAGTAACGATGCTGAAAATTCACTTTTGCATCACAGAAATGAACTGTATTTTAAAATACAATAAAATAGAAAAGAGTTATTTAAAATTGCAATATTATTTTACTGTTTTTACTGTATTTTTTTATCAAATTAATGCAGACTTGGTCACGCCCTAGAGCCTGACATCATATACTGTTTGCCATATAGTAATTTTTTGCAGGATTATTTCGCATGCCAGCTTTCAGAATTGAATTGCAACCCTTCCCTCAAACACCTGCCAATATTTTTCAAGTAAAACCAAACATCTTGACTTTAGGGCGTTTCACACTCGCTTCATTATAGGCCTCTGAGAAGAACATTTTGGCTTAAATCCAAACTCTCTATATAGCGAACTAAACTGTGACAATCTCAGAAAGTAGTCAGAGTATGGTTTACACATACATTGTGAGTGCAAAGCACCACGGATTCACTTTTATCTTCATGTTTGTGTAATTCAAACTACCTTTGGCCCAATACAGTTTACCACTGAAAATCTCAAGCATGAAAACATGCTAATGCTACGTTCCACTACCCGACCCATGGAACAAAGAAATAAAATGGAAATACTATTTTTAGCTTTGCAGGTGTGTGACTGTAAACAAAGTCTCCATTGCATGTGTATGATTATAGACAGGGTCATTTACCATGTTTGACACATTTGTCTCTGCTTGCTAAACAGGTTTGTTGCTAAAGGCTTTCTTTTGTTATGTTGGAAATTTGACTCGCTGATGCATTTTTTGCTTGAAGGAATGGCTCACCCAAAAATGAAAATTTGCTCAAAATGTACTCACCCTCAGGCCATCCAAGAATGTAGATGAGTGACTTACTCACCAATGGATTCTCTGCAGTGAATCGGTGCCGTCAGAATGAGAGTCAAACAGCTGATAAAAACATCCACAACTAATCCAGTCCATCATTTAATGTCTTGTGAAGTGAAAAGCTGCATGTTTGTAAGAAACAAATTCATCATTAAGACGTTTATTAACTTCAAACCACTGAAGTCGTGTGGATTACTTGTGGATTATTGTGATATTTTCATCATCTAGTTGGACTCTCATTCTGACGGCACCCATTCACTGCAAAGGATCCATTGGTAAGCAAAGATTTAATGCTCAATTTCTGTTCTGATGAAGAAACAAAGTCATCTTGGATGGCCTGAGGGGAGTACATTTTCAGTTTTTGGTGAGCCACTCCTTTAAAAGTCAATGTTTCTCATTAAATGTGCACATCTATCCAGGATGCTGACATGTTTGTATCTTGGCAGAACAAATGAAATTTTGCAAGAGATCTGTTGTTTTGTCCAAATTTACAGTTCAATGGAATGCAGCAAAAGCGATGCAAAAAGAGAAAGAGGACTGAGTACCGTTAAAGCTTAATGTCACCCTATTCCCCTTAGGACTCACCAGAACTATCACGTCCACTCCGGCCTGCATGAGCAGGTCTAGCCGGTACTTGTCGTCCTCTCGGGTGCCGATGGCAGCGCCACACAGCAGCTGTTTGCGAGAGTCTTTGGAGGCTAGAGGATAGTCTCTGTTCTTCTTCAAATCGGTACGAGCTATTATAGCTACAAGCTCATCACTGTCATTCACTATTGGCAGTTTACCTGAGAGAGAAAAACAGGAATGTGATCAGCAAGTTTCTGCAAAACATCACAGCATAAACAGGAATGAAGTTGACACTCATACCTTTTTTACTCCGCTGTAAGATGTCATTTGCCTCTTTTAACGTTACACCTGCTGGAGCAACCACTAAATCTTCTCGTTTTGTCATTGCCTGGAGGATTTAAGAAATATTAGTAGCATTCATGACTATTATGAGTGTTTAAAGACAACACAAACTCAGAATTGTTTATTTTCTTAATAAATGTCACTGGTTTTATTGTGAATGATTCAACAGTGATTCATGTTTTTAAAGATTTAAATCCTAAAATATTCCAAATAAATTGTTTTGATATTCTTAATGTTTGGGGTCAAAATGTTTTTGAAAGAAGCCCCATATGCTCACCAAGGTTGCATTTATTTGATCAAAACTACAGTAAAAACAGTAATATTATGAAATGTTATTACAGTTTAAAATAACTATTTTATACCTTAACATATTATAAAATGTAATTTATTCCTGTGAAGGAAAAGCAGATTTTTCAGCAGCCATTATTCCAGTCTTCAGTGTCACATGAACCTTCAGAAATCATTTTAATATGCTAATTTGGTGCTCAAGACACTTTTATTATTATTATCAATGTTGAAATCTTCAGTGTTGCTGAAGATTCACTGTTTCACTCAAAATGCCACTTTATGGAAGGTGAATACTTAGATTATGAAACAACACTTAAATTGGAATGAAACTTCAAATTATTAAAGAATTAAATTAGAATTCCGAAATTTCAAATCACAAACCTCTTCCAGCGGCCTGTCGTAATCTTTCTCTGACAGAAAGTCGATGTCTCGTGAAGTCACGATGCCCACCAGCTTGCTGCCCATCTTGCCGGTTTCAGTAACTGGGATGCCGGAGAAACCGTGCCGTACCTTTGCTTCAAACACATCACCGACTGTGTGCCGCGGACTCATCACTACAGGGTCCGTAATGAAGCCCTGCTCAAATTTCTGCCAATATGACAGGTACACAAAACATGTTAATATCTTAAACCCAAAAATCAGATACAACTGTATTATCATAGTCTGTGAATTTCTCATCTACAACTAATTCGATTTACAAAATAGAACTTGCTTTGAATTCCTCTAAATCTACATCTCTTAAGTTACTGACCTTGACTTTGCGGACCTCGTTGGCCTGGAACTCAGGTGTGCAGTTATGATGAATGATTCCAATTCCACCCATGAGCTATGAGACAAACCAGTGGATGAAATGGAAAAGCAATTACGATTTAGTACAAGTGCTGATATATATAATGTGTCTGTGAGTGTTACATACAGCCATAGCGATGGCCATTGAGGACTCTGTGACTGTGTCCATGGGAGAGGAAATGAGTGGCGTCTTCAGGGTTATCTTCCGGGTCAGGGCAGATGTCAAATCCTATGACAACACATGACCGTTATAAATTGTGTATGTAAACAAACATGTTAAAGTAAGCAATGCTAATTTATGATCATATGGTCACTTTAAGAACTCAACATAAGTCTGCTACTTAGATGTTTGTAAGAATGACCTTTTGTGAATAATCATACAGGTTTAGAAGGGTGAGAAAATAATAAAAAATGTAGTTTTTTGAGTGAACGATTTCTTTACAGAAAACATTTACGGTACACAGAACTGTGTTGTTATTGCTAAGTAAAACAGTATAAAAATCGTTAATCGAAATAAAGCTGAACTAAAATAAAATATAAATATCAGATGAAAAACAGAAGCCTAAAAAACTTAAAAATTTAAATAAATAAAAATCAAAGCTAATTCAAAATATTAATAAATACTTTAATAATATATGATGCATTACACTGATCAAAAGTGGCAATAAAAACATTTATAATGTTACAAAAGATTCTAATTTAAAGCTATTTCTAATTCTTTTAATTAAAAAAATGAAAAGATAAAATAAAGCTAAATAGAAATATTAAAAGAACAAAACAATGACAAAAGCACATAACAAAATTACTAAAACTTAAACATTTGTAATTGTACTTAAAATATTAATAAATACTATAATTATACTGTCACGTCTTATTTTTCTTCTTTTTCTCTAACACCTGTGTCCCATCATTAACTGCAGCTCAGCGTAATCTCAGAAGTGCTCAAAGAATACACAAACAGCGTTGTGTACTGTACCTGCGTTTACATCAGCAGGAAGCTAACCTACCTGCCCTACTGGGAAAAAAACAAACATTTTAAACAGACTCAGACTACCCCAAACCAGACGAATGAAAAAAAAAGAGTTTTTCAACGAAATAAGTTGAAATAGTACCTATTACGTTTAACTGATTCCCTATTTAACTAAATCGTTGGCTTATAATCTATCCCAGGAAAGGGAATTTGCTCCATCTTTAATTAAAAATGTGTTTAAAGTTGTGGTTCCAGAGGGACTGATATTTGTGTCATCCTGGTCTCTCTCTCTTTTTTCTTTCTCTCTCTCTCTCTCTCTCTCTCTCTCTCTCTCTCTCTCTCTCTCACACACACACACACACACCTGAGCTTCACTGCTTGTGACAACATGCCCAGCACAACAGGGACAGTGTGGATGCTAACACAGCCATGTTAACCTCTCATCCACACAAACACTGTCCTTTGCAGATCTTCCACCTCGGTGATAGTTAAAGTTCCTTTTCCATCAACTTAGCATCTGAGTTGATTCATGTGATCAAAAATGATCCTCTGCACTGTTGCTAATACAGGAGCTTTAGAGGTCTGTTCCACCCATTTGTTGATAACCTCTGATAAATGTTGGTACTACTTACGACTTCATCGGATGTGAAGTCAATGAAGCCAGGCAGTATCAGGAAATCACTGAATGAGGAAAGACAGATGGCAGAGTTAGGCAACTATGACCTTTAGGTCAGCAATTTATGAATCAGAACATTATCAAAATTACAAAATGCTTAAACACACACTCAAATCAGTGTCAAAAACAGGGAAACCGCTCTAAAACAAGTATAAAACAAACTGAGGTTGATTCAGAATTTCAGGTATTATTATGGCTGGTTTATGCAAACATGACAGAAATGTATGTGACTGCTAAACAATACCATTTGAAAGTTTTTTTCTTTTTGAAAGAAATGAACTTTTATTCAGCAAGGATGTATTACACTGATTAAAAGTAATGACAGATTTTTAAATTTCATAAAAGATTTCTATTTCAAATTAATGCTATTCTTTTGAACTTTCAATTCATCAAAGAAAAATAATAATGAAAAGAGTAATGATGCTGAAAATTCGGCTTTGGATCACAAGAATAAATTACATTTTAAAATATATTAATAAGCAGCTATTTTAAATTGCAATAATATTTCTAGTGCTGTCAAATGATTAATCACGATTAATCGCATTCAAAATAAATTTTTTGTTTACATAATATATGTGTGTGTACTGTGTATATTTATTATGTATTCATGAATACACACACAGTATATATTTCAGAAAAATATGTTATATTTATATATTAAATATATTTATATATAATAGAAATTATATGAATATAAATATATATAAATTCATGTAAATATTTTCAAAATATATAGTGTATGTGTGTGTGTATTTATATATATATATATATATATAATAAATATACACAGCACACACACATATATTTTGTAAACAAAAACTTTTATTTTGGATTAATTATTTGACAGCACTAAATATTTCACAGTATTTCTGTTTTCTGTATTCTGATCAAATAAATTCAGCCTTGGTGAGCATAAGTGACTTCTTTCAAAAACATTAAAAAATATTAATAAGTCAACTGATTATTGTAATGCAGTGCATGAGCAAATAGCATGATCAGTGTTTGCCTGTAGCATGAATACTTTAAGTAGCCACAAATGATACACTTGCACGCGTACAGTATGTCTCTAGTCCTGTCAAGAGGAGTTATATAATCTACTTAAGATGTGGCATACTGAGACGTCCTGTTAATGTTCTTAACCGTGTCACCAATGTCACACGCACAAACACATAGCCTCTTTCTAATGCAGCAGTCCTATACTACAAAAGAGTGTGCAAACAAACAAAAAAATGAGCATTTAGGTTTAGTCACTTGACAATTTATAGCCTCCTTGCTGAGTAAAAGCAATAAATCTGACCCCAAACTTAAAGTGGTACCCAAAACTTGATATACAAAGCATGTTATCAGTGTTGTCAGAATCTAACTTCATTTAAAAGCACTGTTATTGTTTCAGGGCTACTAATAGAAAGTGTTGAATGATATCCCTCACTTTAAAGCACGATAATGTTTTGATACAGGAAAAATGGGACCGGATTTGTCTGTCTCAGGATGATGTGTGAGAAGCCACTGTTCAGTGTCCCGCCTCATGTGGCCTAACGCTCATAAAACCTCCATTAGACCAGATTAAACACTCCAGCCAGCATGACAAAAATAGACGCAGAGACCACTGCTCTGCTAACAAGTTTTCATAAGGCTGGGAAAGCATAAACACATTCATATTCACACACACACACACAAGCTCATTTAATGCACTGGTGTAAAACATACTGTATGTTCAGAAAACCCCATTCTGCATTTCTAATTGATACTAAAGCACATGTTGAGGAAGCAGGGACAAAAGGGACCACACATGCACTCCGGTTTTGCATCGTCCCATAAACACGGGTTGCATGTGCTGGGACTGAGCACTTGAGCTCCCCGTTGCTATGGAGATGCAAGAGGGTTGCCATGGAGCTGAGAGCTATCTCACTGACAGATGTCCAAAAAGATGCCTACCTAGAGTGCATGTGTATGTGTGCCAGGGTGAAGCTACACATGATAGGACCTGAACTGACATTTTGCTGTCCATATCTGTCTATGTGTCTGATTACAAGGCAGGGCATCTAGAAAAGGTTTTTGTGCATATGATCCTCGACTTACTTGTATGTGAGGCCATCACCGATGGCAAAGAGCTGCTGGGCAGTGAGTCCATCCTCTGGAACGTACCCAGTTCCACCGCTGATAAGGTAATCAGCCATGCTACAAACATACAAAAGAGAGTTTGTAACACATGCACATGAAATTTGGTTTCAACTTCAACCATCCACAGACAAAATTGACTGTATGACAGTGCATACAAACAATGTTGTACTAATGTAACAACTTTAAAACAGCTTTTCGGGGAGGGATTTAAGGTATATGATGTTGCATATCATAATGTAGAGTTGCTGATATGACATCCCAAGAAACAAGTGTTTTGCAGTGTAACATGCTATGCAACATTTAAAACCATTTTTTCTCATTTTTGCATAATTGGATAGATAGATAGATAGATAGATAGATAGATAGATAGAGGCGTTTCATTCATATTTTTTAAATAATATATACATATTCTTCACATTATATATGTATTACTTTTTTATATATATAATACGCCTATATATTTCTTACGCTTTGAATAAAAGTGTCTGCTAAATACATAAAAGTAAATACCCAGGAACAATGCCTACTGATAGTTAAGCGAGATAAATGTCAAAAATACAATTAAATTCAAAATGAGAAGAATTTTAAACGACAATTTAAGTTGCTGCTCATTCTTATCGATCCAGATACATTACGTTTATAAGCGCGTTAAATAGAAGAACAAAAAGGAATCCACTTACAGTTTCGAGTTACTTTCTCTTTCGGACTAGTGTTATGAGCACACTTCCTTCTGCTGAATTTTCACCCTCATGTACAGCATCTCACATGATGACGGCTGAATTAAAGTGCATTAGAGATCAATGCGGGCATCAGCAGTCTCTCATCCCGTACAGCAGCGTTCTGAGGAGGCTGAAGCTGCTCTGGATGGAGGGTCTCATGGTGAGACGCGCAGCCGAGTGTCCAGAGACTGTCAACCGTGTGAACTGAAGTCACATGGTGCCCGCTCAGTAAACGCTTGGAAAGGGAACAGGAAAGGTTGAGCTAAACACTCCCCAAACCTGTTTTTGCACGTCAGTAATTCATTTTTTGTTGTTGTTGTTGAATATCTCTAGATTTACATACGCCACTCTTATCTTGAAGTGATTTAACGCATAAAATGTTCGTATTACCTGACCGATATTAAAATAGGCATCCTGAGAAATCGAACTAGACTATGACAGAAGCGAAGTCCGATTCGTAAGTAAATCGTTCTTTTGAGTCGAATCTGTTCGATGATTTGATTGAACCGATGCACAACACCGATCTGAAAAATGCGTTCGCTAATCAAACTGGATAGCCTATCTGAGCGATTCTCGACTCATTGGAGAGAACATGTTTTCGAACTGAACATGTTCAATTCGTGCTTTTTATGAGCTGATTCATGCCTGCAACACGCTGAATTGGGACACATGCAATTACAATAAATATTATAAAATGTAATAAAAAATTATAAATATTTATTAAACTAAACCTGAAAAACCGTAATAAATAGCCACGCATTTTTTTTTGTTCTTTATTTCTTTTAAAATTTGATTTATGTTTAACCTGTTATTTGAAGCGAAACCTGTGCTGTCTTTACATTTATTTTATTTATTTATTTTAATTTTTTTGTTAAGGATGCAATATATTTTGTTGAGATGTAATAGTTTATTGTATTATTATTTTAATTTATTTTTTTATTTTATCTCAAATTTATTTGATCTTATTTTGGTAATTTTCACTCCTATATTTACTATATTAAGTCTGTACTTTTGCTTGCTTATTTAGATAGATAGATAGATAGATAGATAGATAGATACCCAAATTAAAAAAGAACAAACAAATTGATATGTAATACAAAAATATCAGGATAAAATATTTTATCTAAATGGCAGTTTGTTTTATGCCAGATCTTCAGGTGGCTGTATTTTCTGAGCATAAAAATGAAAACGTAAATGTACTTATAATACAAAATATTTTAAGTCCCTGCGAGCGTTTCATTTTTGTATTTAACTTAGTGGACTTCAGTGGTTTATATCATTCACTGCAAATTGCAAAATCATCCATTGATGAAGTCTTGAGTACAACATGGGATTTGTAATGCATTTTGCACTAGAATTGCACTGCATTTAACTGCACATACATTCTATGAAATCACTTCAACCATTAAAGCCTTGTTTAACATATAGGCAGCATCTAACACCCATATGATTCTAAGTGGTTATGCCGTCAATTGAATCTATTCCTGATGGACATTTAATCTTGCCCTCTCAACATACACAGACGTGCTGTTCTTTCCTAGTGGGATTTATACTCTAAACTGCAGATTAGACCTAAAGAGTGCTCTATCAATGTAATCCTTCGTTAAAGTTCTCTTCTCATCTGTCGAGAGAGCTGACTGTAATGGGAAAGAGAAAAGCTGTGGTGGAAAAATGACAAAGTCCCTCTAGATTTCAGTTGTTTTACAGCAACAAGCTTCCAGACACAGTTAGCAGAGTTTATTTCAGATGCTGCACAACACAGAAGATGTGTAAGGAGCTCTGAAGAGCATGTAGACACAGATTGATGGGTCATGTCTTACATTCTCACAGTCACATGGTCCTTGACCTTAGATGAAGATCTGTAGTTCTGAGGCAGATAAATACTAGTTAACCTCTGAGGGCAGAAGTGTCAACTGCAGAGGTGGGGGAGACCCTTGCTTGACCCTTAGAGAAGCACCTGTGTCACAGGTGTTGGTGTCAAAACTGGGATAAGCAGTGATGCCAGATGCAGCTGAAAGCTCATGGGGTTTCTGAAACAGTGTCTTGTATCCTGAGAGTCAAAACAACATTACAGGCTGTTGCTGTGGACATTCCCAAGTCATTTGGTCAAAAAGTGTTTGGACAACTATGGATAAATGTCAAAATATCAAACCAATGGCATTTATTTTAAATAAAGACAGCACAAAAACACTTCTGATTAGGTTATAAATGATAAAACAATAAATATACTGTAAAAAATAAATAAAAAACAGGGAATTTGAGAGGTACTGACATCGTATGTCTGCTAAAACTGAGACAAGCTTTAGTATCATTTATCTAATGCAATGGTTCTCAAGCACTGGACTTATGCTGGACTGTTAGTACAGTTATTATATGCAGCAAAAACACTTTATCATAACTAACATGAGTCAGTTAATTCGTTGTTATGAATTCATTCATTTATTGTTGTTCAGTGATGATTAAATGCTTAAATGAAATGCTTATTTGTTAATAAATATATCATTATGCTGATTATGTATTTACAGCTGATCTATAATACATTCTCTTCACTTGTTTTGACTGGACAAAACAAAGGTCAACACAGACACAGAGCCGCCCCCTCCTTCTTCTCTCCCACTCACTCACACCTGTTATTTTTCTATTATTCCATCTACATTTTCAACACAACACAAGGTTTTACTCGCATACATACACAAAAGGGGACCAAAATCAACATTAGTTATTTGCAAAACAGCATTAATTATTAATGGCTCAGAATACATTATTAATCATAATTATTTAGTTTGGTCATCAGGTCATCATTGTTTTTACCTTTATATATAACATTTATATTGTACAAATATATAATTGAATGAAAGAATAATATACCGCGTTTATTTTTTTGTCAAAAAAAAGTATTGCTGTCAGCAATAAACAAATTATATATATATATATATATATATACATACACACACACACCTATATATTTATGTGTATATATAATAGGCATAGACATAATTTTGAGTTAATTTGTATCTAATATGTGTATATTTATTTATACTGTATATTTATTTATCTATTTATTCAATAAATAAATAAATATACAGCACATTTATAATATTTCGTCATTATCGCTGCCTGAAATAAATAAATAAATATTTCATACATATACATTTGTATATATAACAGGCATAGAAATAATGTATATTTGTGTGTTTATATGTCCATCCTTAATGAATTTGATCAAGTATGATGTACAGTGTCTTGGTTAAATGAGATTCTTGAGAAAAGGAAACCACCACCTGCTCATTCATTCATTCTTAGACCTAGACCTACACTATGTTCTCACCTCTCTGGTTCATATCCCGCCTGTATCCGGGTGGCACTGTAGCGCTGGGCAGCTGTCTCGTGCCCATGCCCATGCCCATGTAGTGTATTATGGGTAAACGGGCCATGAAAGTGATGATCCGAGTCTCGTAACGACATCCGTGGCCTGGGCGGCTCCATGTCCCCCACAATACGCCGGTAATCAATGTGGTAGCTGTCCCTGTCCCCATCCGCATAGCGGTCATACCCGTGCCCGTCCATATCAGTGAAATCCAGCGGGTCGTCCTCCACCGTGGCTCTGTTTGAGCCCGACTGACCCCAAAAAACACTTGATTGTTGTCTCGCCCCCCTCACCTGAGACCAGCTGTCACAGCTGTTTGCTCATACACCAGGTTATACTTCAGATTCAAACTCTTCCACAAAGTTTAAAAGAATACAAAAACAATAAGAGCTGGATATGGGAGTCCTCAGTTAGATTTGTATTCAATTTGCATAAGCTATTAGCATCTTCTAAACCACAGGCCGAAGTTACAGAGTTGTGCGAGTTTAAAGCAGGTTACCTGCAGCAATTCAGATGAAGTTGAGATTTTGATCAGCAGCTGACAATCCCAAATTTCAAATGTCCAAGATGAGAAGCTTCAAAGATTTGTTTGGATGTCTTTTTCGTATCAACCTGCAAGAAAAACCAGATCACAGAACCTCAGACAGTAGTTAACCGGATGGCAGAGAAGCAGAAATTGAATGAGCCTGGTTCTCTCTCTCTCACTGTTTCACTTCAGCTAAGCTCTGTTTCTGACAGAAGCACGTCACTTTCACAAAGAGGATTGCAGCATTAAGTGTGCATGTGTGTTTGTGTGTGGTTTAACAGGGGGAGGAACTTGTGGTGCATGGTGTTCACTAATGGAGCGAAAGACAAGGGATGGGTTTTACATGCCCCACCACTTGTTTCTCCAAAGGCAAAATAGCAGTGCACATTGAGAGTTTGTGTGGCTATGAAAAGCATGCATTTGTGTCAATTAAAATATGTGTTAACAGTTTATGCAGGATGTCAATTTCATTCTTTTGCGTGTGCATGCATTCATACGCCTCTGTCACTATGTGTATGCACAGCCTAGAAACGGCTTTCTCACAAACAAAGTCAAATCCCAGGGTGCACTGATGGAGTGTGCTCAACCCTGGAGAGGCTTCAGGTTGGAGCAACAGAAAACGGCTCTTGACGGGCTAATTACACGCAGACGCTTTACAAGATGTGCTCTGGCAAAACCATGGCTTGACCAAACATGCACCCTTGTTTGTGTGCACAGGTAAACGAGTGTCCTTCCTTACATCAGACACTTGTGTTGACCTATTTATTTTGAGGAAAAGGCAGTTAGCTTGTGGCTGAAGGTGTGTGGTTTGTGTATATCTGCGTGCTGTGGGAAGGTTTTGGAAAAGGAGAAAGGGGTTATGGGTACACAAATAGGCGTTTGTGTCGTAGGATGTTATGTTGTCAACAGGTCAGCCAGGTATTCAAATCTCCTTGACGTATATTTGAGTCTCCCCATTACTAAGCAGGAAGAATTAACAGACTTATGTAAGGAAGGCAATTGTTCCTACACTGCCACTATGTGGCAAACCTCCAGGATGGGGTGTGTATTTGTGGAAATTGATGAACTGTGTATTCAGCAAACGCCCTGCTGGGGCGTATAATTGCACACATACTGTACATTTTGTCACTTTAAAAACAAATAAACATAATTTACTATTGTAATGTGCACTGGGAAAAATGTATTTTTAATCAGTATTGCTGCAGTATATTTTAACATTTATGTGTATTATTATTAACATTTATGTGTATTATCATCCATTCCACTCCATCCATTCCATGTTTGACTGTATTTCTTCTGTGAAACACAAAAACATTTTTTTAAGAATATCCTGGCCACTTTCTATAGTGAAAGTGAACTAAGACTATCAAAATATAACAAAAAAGCACCATACATGTATTCTAAAATTGACTTGTGCACTATATTATAAGTCTTCTGGACCAGACTCAAATTTAATGTCTCATTATGTACTTCATGATACATTTATGATGGTGTATATGATGTATGATGACAATACTCAAAAAAATATCTAGAATATTTTTCTGTCCCACAGAAGAATGAAAATCATACAAGTTTGGAACAGCATGAGGATGAGCAAATAATGAAATAATTGTCAACTATTTAAAATAAGTATTTTGTTTCTTATCTCATAGGTAAATATTTTCACTGGAAACGAAGACAAAAATATGACCTATGCCTAACCTTCACAGAAAACTGTGCACATCATTTGATTTAAATATTAACATGATGTGGCCAATTTCTGAACATTTTTAAGTGGTTAGGACAAATAAAATGTCCTTACAAGTTAGTTTTTATGATACTTAATTATATTAGTGAGGATGTTTGGCCCTCACAAGCATAGCCAAACCAAACAATCTCATTAACATCAATAAGGAGACAGAGTTGCTAAGGGTCTGATGAAAAGTCTCATCTGCAACTGACAGAGTGCTTGTGACAGTTGCAGGGGATTGTGGTAGGAAAGCCTCTTATAGGCATTGACTGCAGCTTCCCAGAGCTGCTGAGAGACTGCAAGTTTATTTTACACACACACACACACACACACACACACACACACACACACACACACACACACACACACACACACACACAAACTAACATATAGCCTACTGCATACAGATTATCTTAATGTTTATGAATGAATCTGCTGGAAAGCTTTGTATCTAAAGAAGTCATGTAGTTTTAAATCTATAGGTCTATTATTTTATTTTTCATGCACCTCTTTCTATCCAAGCTTTTCATCTTCTCACCTTTTCTTTCTGTTCCATGTGACAGAAACATCTGCCTTATTAACTCTTAAGAATTCGAATGTGTCTTTGTGTGTGTCTATAGAAACATCAGTTTGTTGACTAAATATCCTGGTTAAAAATACAGTGTGATTCAGACGCTCACCTGATGGGATGACGACCTAATCCAGTTTAGTATGGTCACTGACGTCGAGGTGAATGTGACTTTGAAAGTAACTACGATTTATGTACTCCTTTTAGAGCAGTAGTGTCCCTACAAACTGTCACGCTATTTCAGAGGTGCTAGAGTTTGAGTTGAGAGAATTAGAGTTTAATTTCTACACTGTAATTTCCTTCGTAAACTCCAAAATGTTACATTTTCACTGAAATGACCATTCACCATAGTATGTCTGTGAATCAGAACTAGCGATGCCCGCCTCGCTAATGAACTCTTTTGAGTCAGTTCTTTTCAGTGAAACGGTTTGAATCGGTTCGCGCTTCTGGCTCGGAATCAAACGATTCAAAAAAAAACTTGGAGCGATTTTCACTCAGCGAAATAATAGCGCCATAGACGCAGATAACAAAGCACAGGAACCAAAAATAGTGTTGCATTGAGTAGATATTTACCTACAATCCATTGAAACAAAACATTTTTTTTTTAAATTATCATTTGTATTTGATAAAGACGGTCTTTAATAAGTTCGACGCCTGCACGTGCAAAAAATAACGTGAATCAGTAAGTTAACTCAGGTAAAACATTCTGCAGTTCACGAAAACACTTGATTTACCATGTTATTTATTTATTTATTTATTTATTTATTTTACAGGTGGTAGCGAGGCGTTTTTGAAGTCTACTAATATTGTACGTGAATATGGTCGTCTTTCAGTAGTATCTAACTAGTGTTGTGTGTGTCACGTGAACAAGTAGTTTAGAGATGATTTTGCTGCGGTTGCTGTATCTATCAAACTAGGGCTTAACTGGATTTTGCAAACCAACATTTGGTTATTGGAACTAGGCAAATGAACATCATTGTGTACGATTTGTATGTAATGCATTTATCTGTGTGATGTCAGAGGGTTGTGTAAGACGTTTTGTAGCTTATTTTTTTCAGTGGATTGGAACAGAAAGAATGGAATTCTGGAAATTACAGTTCTGCATTTTGTCATCGTACATCAAACCCTTTTCCAGAAACCTTTTTATTGCTTAGATGTCAGCGCCAGTATTTGCAAATAAATATGTATGCTTTTCTTTACTGCTTAGCTTTGTGTGAATGAAGAGATCTGCCTTCCCGCTCACTGTACATGCAGTTATGTGAGATTTGACTTACCCAACTCCAGCAGAGGGCATTGTTGATTTGTTTTAAAACATTGCTTCCAGTTTGCCTGACCTCTAATAGATCTAGATCAAATTCCAATAGGTTTTGCTAGCAAAATGCAACAAAATTGAAACAAAAATGCACACGCAATGTATGCTTCTTTTTTTTTTCTTTTTCATTTCCTGGTGGATTTTTGTCTGAACTCTGCCCATCTGTATTGAAATACTATCAATTGTACAATTCTTGTGTTACAAGACAATCAGTCTGATTTGAGATTAAATACTGTAGTTAAATATTTAAAAAATCCTGTATTTTGAGGATAAGGTCATGCAGTGTTTGCTGTTTAAGATGAGCTTTATTAAATGCAAGAACCTTCTGCACTTCACTTTGCACAGATGGAGTTTTGAAAAGCATGTCCTTCAGCAGCCACTCAAAATAAGTGCTTTGAGACGCAATTCAACTTTACTGTGTGATATTATTATTGAATTCTTTTTTGAGCGCTGCATGCTTTATTAAATCAATAGGGCACAGAAAGCAAATCACTCTAGCACAGGGTTCTTTCTCTGCTCTATCGCTCTACTGTGTTAAAAGTGATTTTAGGACTTTCAGTATTTTTTTTCAAGGCCTGGAGAATGTAAAAGCATGAAACCTTTTACATAAACATGCCCAACCTCCTAACAGTTTGTGTCTGGAAAACCAGAATAAATAAGTATTGAGCTGTTTCTTAGGTGGGGACGTATTAATAATTCATTCATCAGTTGATGATAGATTAGTCTCCAAATTATTATGCATACCTCAATAATTAATATATATAACAATTCAAGCATGCAAATCCTGCATCAGCCTGCGGTATTATGTGGCCAGGTGTGAATGATTTATTCGTCCAGTGACAAGATCAATACAGATCTGGCTACAAATGGCTGCATGATAAACCTCTAAATTATCTTTTCTCACAGCCGACACTCAATAGCTTGTGTTAGTTTGGGAGAACATATTGCATTTTTTTAATGTATTCTATTGCAGTACTGTACATTATATATATCAATGCATTTCCATTAATGAATCTTTTTATTTTTGGCAGTGTATCAGACAATTCACTTATCTAATCAGCTTATCTAACAGCTTTGCATTATGTTAATGATACAAAAAAATCATAAATTGCAAAACAAAAATAATAATTAAAATCAATACCTGGCGTCTGTGTACTGATTCGGTATTGTGATAAAATCTTATCGCAGTACTAGACAGTATTGATTTTCCTCCCACTTGTAGTCTTCACAGATCCCAAGAGATACTTTATATTCTCAGCAGGTTTAGCTTGATTTAATTTAATTTAAGTATATAGTTGGTTTAAAGTTATTTATTGGCTTTGTGGTGAGATTTGTTGCAGAGCAAGTCCTATCATCGCATATTTTTACATATGCAAATGATTATACCAACTGCTGATGTGCGTTATGCTTTATTATGTATTTATTCACTTAAAATAATTTGTAAAAAGTAATAGCACAGTTTGAGCTGTCATTGGTGAGTGTAGCTGTAGTCTAAACAGTGATATCAGATGCCAAAACTCATTTATACGAGCTGAGTCGTTTATGTAAATGAGACCTTTTCCACTTGTGTATGTGACACATCTTGTTTATTTTCCAGACAGTTTAAACTGCAACAGGATTTGACTTCAAGCGTATCAAGATTGGCCTTTGCCCTCTTCTGGCTGCGATTTTTAGATCTTTTCTTCATCTGACATTTAAAACCCCCACAGAGAGGAGAGATGGAGGTGAAAGGACGGAACATTCCCAGAGGTCTTCAACAGGATAGCTCTTACCTGAACTACCCCAGTAAGTGCCCCGTTTAGCTCATAATGATTTTTATACATGCAATCTTTGAGATTCATGTACACTATACCGTTCAAAAGTTTGGGGTCAGTAAGATGTTAAAGAAATTAATACTTTTATTTAGCAAGGATGCATGAAATTGATCAAAAGTGACAGTAAAGGCATTTATAATGCTACAAAAGATTTCTAATTTGAACTTTCTATTCATCAAAGAATCTTGAAAAAAATGTTTCACTGTTTCCACAAAAAAGAAACAGCACAAGACTGGTACTAGGTTATGCATTGAATGGTTTTATTTCAAAAGATCAAAGCAAATTTTATTATTCACGATTTGTTCCCATTACCTGAAGCAGATAAAAACCAAAGCGTGTCTTGACCACAGTCCTGCTGTCTCATGAATTAAACCTCAGCACGCACTGTTTGGACTGACAGTTTTTGATTGGCAGAGCTAAAGCAAAAGGAATAATGTTTTGATTCTGTCATGGCAACGCAGACCCTCTGCCCCACCCCATACACCCCCACCCCGATGTCTCGAGTCAGTCAATCAGACCGCGAGTGTGACTTCATTTATCTTTGTTAGTCCACTGCTGCTCTGGAGGTCTAATTAGTCCTGTGTGGGTTGGAAGAACCAGCCAAGGAGAAACAGTGTGTGTGTGTGTGTGTGTGTGTGTGTGTGTGTGTGTGTGTGCATGGAGAGAGAGAAGAGAGAGAGAGAGAGACCCAGGTGTGGGAGCTTCAGTAAAACTACACAAAGCAAATCAAAAAGCAGGGATAGTGCTTTTAACCCTTACTGAGGTAGTGTCACATGGGACGAGATCTTGTAAGAAGTAGAATCTAAAAAAAGGAAAGTGCAGCCTTCTCACCTTGTGGATTGTGTGTATGTGTGAAAAAGAGAGGGAGAGTCGCTGTATCTAATCATATGTTTGGGGAAAGTATGTTAGGTCCTCTGAGACTCCTCTCACTATTGCTTTCTCTTTCTTTTTTCTTTTTTAATCTCTTACACATTCATTCATTCTTTGCACCAAGAACAAAAGCACAGATTAGAACTGGATTTTTATGCTTTCTAAAGAGAATATGAGTGGTAGTGGCATAGATAGATAGATACTGTAGATAAATAGATAGATGTCAATAGAATGAAATATTATATATATATATATATATATATATAAAGCGTTTCTATACTGTTTTGTCAAGGTAAATATAAAACACTAAAAATGAAAATTTAGTGGATTTAGGCATCGCAACAGTAAAATGTATTTGGTTTATTACAATTTTGTAGCTGCTTAAATTTTAATTTTGCTTATTCCTTTTATATTAAATTATTAGTGTTTATAAATATGTGTCATATGACAGCAAAAGGTGTAATGGGTGGTTGCTAGGCTGTTGCTTTTCAATTGCTAAGATATTCTCATGGGTTTTTAGCTTGTCGCTATACATTTACTAGGCTGTTATGGGTAATTGTTAACTGAAAAAGAATATATGAGTTATTCTTTCCTGTGTGAAAGTTATTGCCATGGTGCTATATTGTTTTGTGGGTGGTTATAGTGAGTGGTTACCAGGGTGTTGCTATACATTTACTTAGGTTTTCTGATGGTTTTTAAAGCATGTTGCTGTGCGTTTGTTAAGGTGTTGTGGGTGGTAGGTAGGTAGTTGCTTAACATGTGTATGTGTGTATATGTATATATATATATATATATATATATATATATATATACATATAATAAATTCTGGTCTAAATTCAAGTCCAATCAAGTCTGAAAGCTTAGGAAAGTACTATAACACGATTTGAAGTACCTCTTGTCCGAAGCAACTTTACATTAGGATGAACAATAGTAATACAGTAGCAGCACCACTTATTAACCTTATGCATTATTCTTTTTCTCATTTCATTTAGGCAAAATGATGCTAATAGCTGTCTACTGGCACATGCAAATCAATTCATTTAGAGTAAAATGTGTGTGTTTGCTCATATCCTAAGTGGCCTCGTGGTACTTGATATGATTTCTGTGTTCATTGATGGGTGTGCACGCTCTCTCTCTATCTCTCTCTCTCTCTCTCACACCCTCTCTCTCCCACTCTCTCTCTCCTAGCGCCGTGTTTGGTTGTATCACTCGGATTTGTGAACGTGTGTGTCTGCAGTGCTGCTTGGTCATTTGAAACGGCAGTCTCTGCCTCCTCTCGGACCGTATATGTGTGTGCAAGTGCTTGCATGTGTGTGTCCGTCCCAGCTCTCCGTCCTCAGGGAGGAGAGAGTCTAACAGGCTGTTGGAGATCAAAGAAGAGACATTTCATTTGGATCAAGGACGGAGCTTGAACAGTGCTTTGGGATTTCTGAACGGAAGGGAAGAGAGTACGGGAGTGAACAGGAAACTATCGAACAGTGTTCTGTGAAAGAGTGGATGATACGTTACTTGAGCGTTAATTGAACGTTGCTTGGACAATTTTGGCAGTTGCCTTTAAGGTTTCAACACACTACTTGAACGTTACTTAAACATTTGTTTGTGGTAAAGACATCATGGCTGTGCAACTGATGCCCGAATCTGCCGTCTGCCTGCTTATGGTGAGTACAAAGCCGACTCTAAACACACACACCCACTTAAAAACACCCTCGGGATTGAGTTATGAACTATCTGTCACATCTGACCTAATGGATTTGACTGCAGCTCAGTTTTTCTTTTTACACACACACACACACACACAAAAGCATACACACACGTGCACTCTGCAGCACCACCACCAAACGCTGACCGAATTGCAGCACAGCACACTAACATTGCAGAGAAAAACCCCTGACAGGTATCCTGACATCAG
>JAFVLL020024889.1:0-20221 GCA_021397915.2 Tor tambroides | reverse complement strand
GGATAGATTCAATTACAGGAGCAGCGCTGAGGAAAAACAGCTGTCTGGCTAGTATGGCCCAAATCTGGTTAAATACCATTAGACGGCACAACTGGAAAGGTCACCGATAACATCAGAGAACGTCTCCAATCTCTGATGTATTAGACAGTGAAAAATGCATCATGAGAAGAAAATCTTCCTCCCTATTTCTTTCAAGATTTATATACTTCTCTGTATAAAAGCTGAAAAAAGGAATGAATAATGAGATGATTTTTGAAAGCTATCATCAATAATGTTTAAAGATGTGTTGATATTAAAATTCTGGCCAAAAACAACATGTTATAAACGATGACCAATAAATGGCTGATATTAAAATTCTACGGGACTTTGTCAAAATAAATTAAAAATAAAGAGAGTTTGGGTTCCTTGCCACTGTCACCTTTGCCTTGCTTAATTTATTTGCCTTGCTATTGCTTAATTCAGCAATATTATTGACTTGACTGCACTGACACTTTCGAATGAGAACAAAACTTAAACTGAATTGAACCGAATAATGACACTATTGTCTTCTGCTTAACAGCTAAAGCAAATTTGAATCAACATTGAACTGACATAAGCTGAATAACGACAGTAATTTTTCAATAGAGCTGCTTATAGCTGAACTGAACTTGTTTCATAATGAATGAACTTTACACAGTTATTAAACTGAACTGAACTGAACCAACACTGAACTGACTGGAGCTGAATAATGACACTATTGTCTTACCACAGCTGCTTTATAGCAAAATTTGGATTTACCTCATATTTGAAGTATGCATAATTGATTCTGTTACTTTCCTGTTTAATACTGAGGAGCTGATTTGAAACAAGCTCTATTGTATGAAGCTCTAAAAAAATAAAGGTGACTTGACTTTACTTGAATTTAGTTATCATAGCATTTATAAAAATGTAATTTGCTAAGGATTAACCAAAACAAAATCTCAATGACATGGTACAGATGTATCGAGAATCACTAGTTGCAGTGATCTAATACAATGCTTGAGTAAGAGTGCAGACTCTGGTCTCAGAGTGAAGAGGTTTCATGAGGGCATCCCTAACAACACAACTGACAATCCCTTGGCATTTGAGCTACATGTGGGTGGCCTTCAGCCATCATCAGTTTCCATGGCAATGGAGTACCGGTGGGCAAAAATCTAAATCAGATCTCAAGGAAATAGAGATAGCTTGAAGCGAGAGAAAGAAAAGTACAGTTGACGGCACATACACATGCCACTGGCACCTCAGACTGCTGTAGGAACTCTGCCACCATGAGTACAACTAGCAGAAGCATGTACTTACTCATTTTTTACTTCAACTCGTCACAGGATTTCAGCAAGTTCTACTTGTTCTTGCTTTCGAGGCCAAGCTTTACTCTCTCAGCTCTATCTGTGGCATATTGGAATTAAGTCTGGTTCTATGTAAATATGGCCTGATGCTTCAAAATTATGTAAAGCCAGACAATCAAACTGTATCTTGATATTTCAGACAGATTTTACCATTTTGTGTGTGGGTGGTCAGATGATGAGACTATTGCAAGTGACATAACATCTGCATTTAATTCAAATAAATATTTCAAAATATAAAAAATGGCCAAAAAACATAATACATTGCTATAAAATAAATATATTTTAGATTAATTTTATCTGCTTAAATTTCCCTAATATTTGGACAATTTTTAATTGTCCCAATTTGCAATATATTTTGGCATTTTATATTATATTTAATTATAATTTGACATTTAAATGTTGGTTTGGTTGTCTGGAATACCGGTACAAAAAAGTACATGTACTGTACCACAAATGTAAAATAGCCTGATAATATTATGCAAATTTCGGCACCTTACAACATTGTGCTGCTATTTAGCACAGTTCTGCAGTGCAGACGTGTGACATGAAGCATGTAAACAAATGTATGGTTCAAAGCTGTACATTTATCAAGCCAGTCCTATTAAGAACATACCTGTCAATGCAGGTGCGTTTGTCAATTCAAATAAATAAAACAAGTTCAGTTAAGCAGTAAAAAAGTAAAAAATGTGGTCAAAACAAGGGGTCAGAGCAGCTGAATTACATACAGGTTATACAGCAAGAAAGACTTTCAGTGACATTTTACAGAGGTGACTTTGCTTCTACACAGACACCTTTAATGATCTGTGAATGTTCTCTACCACTCCTGGATTCACATCCATATTCTAGAGATACTCCTATCTTTTCATTTTCATTCTCTTGTGCAGTGCATGGAAACTGTGACTCTAAACTGCAGGAAATGAATGCAAGTTGAACGCAAGGTGAACCTACAATATTACAATATGACATACTTTGTGTATGCGCATTGCACAATATTAAAATTGATATTCAAACACGTATCTCTGTCTCTCTCTCTGACCTTGCACACTCAAACTGTGGCATTCATACATCTACGCAAATTTGTTTGCAAATCATTTCAAAACAGAACAAAAAACCCATAAGCAATCACAACTTCTCATCACATATCATTTTGATGATAGCAGCAGTATGTTTCAGGTGCTTGTTACAAGATACTGTACTCTATATTACCTACTGTAATACCTATTTTTATCACATCTTCTGATCTTCCAAATGTACTTTGTTAATTATTCTAACAAATCTATTAATTACATCCATTATTCATATTTTTGCTCATTGTCTGCTTAATTCTACATGCATCAGTAAGACAGCTCAACAGGAGTGCAGAGATTGAGAGATCTCCCAGAGACTACAGACAAAGCACTATGCAGTTAAAAGCTGGTACAGAATATAAACCTCTTAAATAGATTAGTAAAAGTCAAGGTTTGCTGTAAAAGCTGTAAAACTGCTCCATAAGACAAAGCTCAGCCTACAAACACATAGGTTTATGGTCAGATGTATTCCAGATCTTGATTTTAGTCCCTAGTTTGTCTTTGGCAGACATCCTGTCCATCTCCCATCTAATCAATGTAAATGGATTTTTGAAATTAAAAATCTATGCTGCCCAATTCCGTGTGAGTTAATGTATCTCCCCACAGAGGGACTGTGCATTAGCGTGTAATGCCATTACAGATCGCTGTGGGGCAGGAACAGACTGACAGGACCTGCTCCGATATAATGCGAGGACAGAGTGAGGACAGGACAGACAGCAGACCACTCTCCGCCGCCTTATTACCGTCTGCATGGTGGCTAACGAGAATGCCAGATTTGATCCTCATCACTGGGAATTCACCACAATATGACAAAATACTAATGTCCATTACTGCCTACTCTCCACTGAGGAAGACTGAATATTTGACACCCTATCTTCGCGTCTTTGAGTAAGGGGCCATTCACATAGAATGCATATTAACATTCCACTGCACTGCTTTTTCATTGTTTTTACGTGAACAGATGGATGTGTCCGACCATCGCACAAGTGTCTCTAAACCTTGCTCTTCCTTAAAGGGATAGTTCACACAAAAATGAAATTCTGTCATTAAATACTCACCCTCATGCTGTTCAAAACACGTAAGACCTTCATTCATCTTCGGAACACAAATTAAGACCCCTATGCAGGGTCAGAAAGCTCTCAAATTTCATCAAAAATATTTTCATTTGTGTTCCAAAGATAAACGAAGGTCTTACGAGTTTGGAATGACATGAGGGTGAGTAACTAATGACAGAATTTTCATTGCTGGGTGAACTATCCCTTTAACAATCCATAAAGAGTGAATATTTTAACATTTCAGACAAAATATTGCCTATTTTGTTCCACCAACTGAGTATGTCTCCAAGCAACATGTGTCAGCTTCATACCTGAATGAATCAGTAATTTTGAACAAATCTGTTGAGTCAATGATTCAATGACTTACTCATGAAAACTGTCACTTTTCTTTCCTAAATGAACATATGCAATGTGCTTTTAAACATTCAGTCACTTATTCATAAAGATCTTTTTCCATTACTGAATGAATCAGTTAAATCAATGAATCATAAAGACCTACTGGTGTAACCTACAAAAAGAGTCTGAAAAATCCCAATCAGAACACGAATACACAAAACAAGCGGTGTAATGCATACAATGTAAAGCCAATCAAATTAGAAGACCAGAATTAACTGTTGTATGAAAATATTTGATCACACTTAACAGTTAATATTAGTTTGATAGCATAAATATCTGCGCTTGCTAGTTTTTTGCTATATATGCAAGACAAAAAAAAAATCCTAGCAGGAAGTTGGTGTCAAGCCTTGAGTGCCAACTTATTTTCCTGCCAATAAATTCAATAAATGGCCCTGTGGTTCACATGCACAGAGAGTGTGAACCAGCTCTGGAGCAGGGTCAGGATAAAACCTTGTTTACAGTATAGATACTCGTCTCCCTTGGCAGCACCGCGGGCAAGAATTCTGCCAACACAACAAAATAGGAAAGTGAGGAGACACTTAAAGAGCTCATAAATAAAAAAGATGAAAAATAAGACTCTATGGCTTTAATTGAGTTCTCTCTCACACACACATACACACACACACACACACACACAGAACCCTCTTTCTGAATAAAGGATTCTACCTGCCTCTCGATATTCTAAAATCACTCAAGCAGAAGCGTCTGTGAAATCTGCTTGGACTCTTGTGAATCGATTTCAAACATGATGCTCACTGAAGTGAATAAACATTTTCCATACATACGTTAGCTGATGCTTCTCTCTCGTACTGTGTTTGATCACTGTCATGTAACAAAGGAGAACAATTTCCTTCAGAGAACATTAAATAACTACAGTGCGGATCAGTAACATGTTCATTTAAATATTTAATTCTCATGTAGCAGGTTTAATTTCCTTTCTGATTGCTCTCCGTGGTTCATCAGGAAGCAATGCCTAATGAAAGCATGATGTAATCATGTACATTTAACAGCACTGCACTTCTAATGTGACTGTAGTGCCAACAGGTCAAATTCAAGAACGTTGTTTACAAGAGAGTGGTCAGGTATGAGGGGTGAAATGGAGTCTGCCATTCTAATTGGATTGTGGTGTGTGATTTAATGCGGAAGTAATAAAGTCAGAGGCTCTGTATATTTCGATTGATATTATTAAATAAGTATGGAAAAGTCAGTGCTCTTATCAAACAAAATGTTTTGACTACATAATGAGGCTGCATAACTGGATAAACAAATGGCACAAAGAAAATGGCTACAGTTTGACCCACATTAGGGTTGGATCGACAGCAAATCTTTGGCTTCAATACAATACCTGCTTTTGTATTGATGCAAAATCAATACCTTAGGAAACAAATAAACAGCCTGAGCTAGTGGCGAAATGAAACTCAGGGCTGTCAATATCATAATAACATCAGCCTGATTCGATAATGAAATGTCAGGTTAACACGTTAACATATTCAATTCATTTTTTAGGATAGAAAACAAAATGTCTCGGGTTTTATCTGACAATATTTTGGTTAGATTTCTTAAAGACCACTTACTGAATCTGTTTCTCAAACTGCATCAAAAAACATGGGAAATGCAAAAACTGAACTCAATGTAAGCTTGTGATAATTTAACAACTCGAAAAATGTAAGAAAATATATTTTATCTGCTGTTGTCTACATCAAAAATACATTCATAATGTTACAAAAGATTTGTTCTATTTCAAATAAATGCTGTCCTTTTGAACTTTCTATTCATAAAAGAATCCTAAAAAAGGAACAGAATCACATTTTCCACAAACATAAGCAGCACAACTGTTCTTCTTACTGATAAGAAATGCTGCTTGAGCACCAAATCAGCTTATTAGAATGGCCGCTGGAAGTTCTCAGGACTAAATTAAATGTTAAAATTTATTAAAATAGAAAACAGTTATAACAAATTGTACTAATATTTCGTAACATTACTGTTTTGCTGTATTTTTGTCAAATAAATGCAGCCTTGTGTCAAAATATGCAAAGCTATACTGCTGTACTTTTAAGTAACCAACTTAATGACCAACTCAGACAAAGATCACAATCTTGCTGAAGCCACATTTTCTCATTGTCAGATTGTTCTTTTTGCCATCCTATCAGACTGTAGTGCACTAAGATGCAGTGCTATGTCTATGTGTGTTTTCTGTTTCTGCAGCTATAGATTTCTTCCAGCTGTTTAACTCTGACCCACACAGGCTGTATGCCCGCCACCAGCCTCCAAAACGTCTCTGCTGCCACTTGGATCAAGTGCAGGTTTTGATGACTGTTTGGATTCAAAGAGGTTGTGGCCTCCAGCTTGGCAAACTGTCATCCTGTATCTCGTTCCTTTTATTTTTTAGAATAATCCAACTCTTTTTCACTATCATCTTTTTCTCTTCCCTTTCCTCTTTCTTGAGAGCCAACAAGGGCAAATATTCACCATATATTTTGATGATTTTGCAAGTGATATATAAAACTAAACATTTTTATGTCATTATTTGTAACTGAAATATATTAAATATATTTTCACATGATATACAGATAATATATTCTATATATTAAAATGTTTTAGTAAAATATAGATATGTAAATAGCTACTGCAAATTATTATCATGTTTTACCATATTGATGCCAATCCATTTAGGTCATTCATTATTTAAAAAGAATACTGAAAATATTTCAGCCAGGCCCTCCAATTCAATTCAACTTAAAGTTCTCAATGATTCAGTAGTCTGGTCTTTATGATCACATGCCCACTGTAACTTCGTGTTTTTATCTGATTAGAGTGGAGTCCAGTGTTGTTTCAGTTGCTGACATTTTGCTTAAAGGTCTGATATGTGCAACATTAGTTACACAAGTAAAAACTGGAGAATGAACTGTATGAAAACTGCACTACAGAGAAAACATATTTTCCCTGAGATGCAAACCACAGTATCTTGCATCAACAATGGGAGCACAGCCTTTAGATCTTCCTCTTTCCTCCACAGCAGTAACTGAACCTCCTGACTCTGCATACTTAATATACTGAGCTGAGGCCATTCGATTTGCTTGAAATGGTTGTACAGTACATATTAATTGAAAATGTGCAGCTAATAAAGTTATGTGGATATGCATGTATGCATGGCTAAATTCAGAATGGAATACTATCTTACTACTTTCTGAATGCTGCATTTTGCAAAAATATCAAATGAAACAGAATACAGTTTTATTACTGTATCTGATCTAGGGCCCTATGAAATCAGTTTTATTTCTTTTTTTTTTTTCAAAATTCTTTTTTTTTTTTCCTGTTTTAATTTTTCTGGATTACATTTTTTTCCCATGTTTATTCATTGAAATCATGACACATATACAATTTAACTAAAATTATTTGTTAAAAATGATTAAAAGTAGAAAAGAAGAAGAAGAAGAAGAAGAAGAAGAAGAAGAAGAAGAAGAAAAAAAGGAAAGAAATTCTTAAGTTTTATTTTTCTCAAACTCTTTGTCTTCTGTTTAATTTTTCAGGGGGTTCATTTAATGGTTTAAATTAAATTTTAATAATAAAAACATATAATAAATTTCAACTTTAAAACTTTAACAACTTAAGATTTATTTTTTTATATAATAATAGGGCCCTATGATTTTTATTTTTTTATTTTTTTATTATTATTTAATACTCTATTATTATCAAAGATAGAGGTAATTAAATGAGAAGACATAAAACATTAACAATTTAATTACATAAATTGTAATAAAATACATTTTTAAAATTGCTTTTATTTTCTGCCAAACAAAGTGCTACAAAAAAGTATAGATGCAGTAAAACTTAAATGGTGTAACATTATTATTACAGTATTAGAAATGCATTCCACTGTACACGCTTGAGTATGTGCAGCAGATGAAACCACACCATTCATTTGCACAGAGACGCACAGAAATTATAGAGCCCTACTGATCTCAGCTGACAAATTTGCTGATGACAGTATACAGCAGATAAATATGTTTGGAACATGCCGAATAAATAAGTTGTTTTGAAGGTAATTTTACTCTTGGTAAAGCCAAACACTGCAAAATAATCGCTGATTCACATTCAAACAACATGCAAAATACAAAGTCTGAATAAGGAACCTCAGTTCTGACCAAAAGGAAGCACAGAATGATATCAAACATTAGCGCATTGAGATAAGAAAAAGAAAAGAAAGAAATGTAAAGAATGAAAGCAGATTAGTGGCACTGCTGCTCAGTGTGTTTGTGAATCGGTCACGTTAGCAGAGCAGAAGAAGCAGCGGGTGAAGCAGAAAGAGACGCAGCTTCGTTTCTGCAGAAGGTAGCCAGCTGTGATGATGCAAGCAGCGAGGAATCATAACACAATGACCGCAAGCAGCTCGGCATCATGATGAATTTAAGCATTAAAAGCAGATGAGTGCATGTGCTTTCTGAACCCCCCACCGTGCCATTAGAGCACACAAACACAGTCTGGGTTAAGTGTTAACTACCAGCACACACAGTTCTGGTGATGAGGAACACACTCACCTTCGGTCTCACCACACAATGTGCACTGTGACTCTACAGAACGAGAAGAAAAAGAAAAAGAAAAAGAAAGAAAAAAAAAAACAAGAAAGAGAGAACTTTGAGCAAACCTTTACATAGACAGTGTATTGTCAGGATAATCTCCCATATCCAAAATTAAATCCTAAATTTTCATGATTGGGTGGTTTTTTTTTCAACTACAGGCACTAATATGTCCAAAGGGTCGATTTAATTTCATTAAGGAAAAAGGAAAAGATCTCCCAGAAATGAAAACTTGCTCAAAATGTACTCACCCTCAGACTATCCAAGATGTAGATGAGTTTGTTTATTCATCAGAGCAGATTTGAAGAAATTAATCATTACATAACTGGCTCACTTCACAAGACATCAGTTGGTGGACTGGAGTCGTGTGAGGTACTTATGGATTATTGTGATGTTTTTATCAGCTGTTTGGACTCTCATTCTGACGGTACCCATTTACTGCAGAGGATCCATTATTGAGCAAATGATTTAATGCTGAATTTCTCCACATCTGTTCCAACGAAGAAACAAACTCATCTACATCTTGGATAGCCTAAGGATGAGAACATTTTCAGCAAATTTTCATTTTTGGGTGAACTACTGGCTGAACCTTTAGTACAGAAAACACATAGAACATACTCAGAATCTGATATCATATCTTTATATAAATTCAATAAATGCATAACCCAGATTATTGTATAAATAAATGCATAAATTAATCTATAAATTAAATACAAAAAAGCATGTAAAATCCATGACTGTAGCCACACTGTAGCACTCAACATTTTCCCTTGCTTTATGAAGGTTACATTATAACTGTCATGGAAACTTTTTTGGCAACTTTTCCAATCTCCAAATGCATCAGTTAAAAAAAAGAAAAAAAACGAAAACTATGATAAATATAAACAGTGAAATAATCACTCTTAATCAAAAAAGTAGTGTTAGTGAATTGGGTAACACTTTAGTATAGGGACCACCCAGCAGGCACCGGACGTCAATATGACGTCAGATTGACGTTGGACCCTAACGTCGGAGAGACGTTGTATTTTGGTTGAAAATGAAAATCGGGTTGACGTCCGAACCCAACGTCAGATTGACGTCAGAACCCAACGTACTACCTTACGAACTATTAATAAACAGCAAATTAGTAGTTTATTGAGGCAAAAGTCGTAGTTAATGGTTTGTTAATGGCGAGAATTGGACCCTAAAATAAAGTGTGACCGTGAATTGCCTGAGATATGAGACACGATGTGTGAAGAAAATAAACATGTATAGTGTATGCACACTTACTGTACAGTATTTCAGTGGACAAATTAAATAAAACCAGTGTGAGAGTAAAAGGTGTGTTTAATGATATTTTTAAGTGCCTATAGTTTAAATAATAAACACCCAATTATTCATACAGTAAATAAGCATAATTCCAC
The DNA here is from genome assembly GCA_021397915.2 of Tor tambroides. Taxonomy (NCBI): domain Eukaryota; kingdom Metazoa; phylum Chordata; class Actinopteri; order Cypriniformes; family Cyprinidae; genus Tor; species Tor tambroides. The sequence goes on along the minus strand of JAFVLL020024889.1, from coordinate 10,359 downwards.
TCAAGCAACTGTTTTGTTAGTCCCACCTGCATTGGGTTGTCTCAGGAATTCTCTTCTACAGTATCAAATTTTTAAGTATTTTAGTAAAACACTTTGTACTCCATAATTATTTCATCTGTGGCCTCAATATGCAAAAATCACAAACAGATACTTTTGGGTCCTATTACAATCTACTTTCTGACACACACACACACATTTGCAGTCGAAATCCAAACAAACACAAACTAAATCAAGACTCAAGTATAAATGCAAGCAATTCACAATTTATGAAAAACATTACGGTCATATCTTAAAAATGTAAAAGCATGAAATTGTTACAGAAAACAACTCTATTCATCTGTAAAACATGGGCTCTTCAAAAGACTACGCCAAACGAAATGTGAACGCTATACAAATTCTGTCATGTATCAACTCAGTTTTCATTTCAATGGCCATTAAATAGAACCGCTTTATTATAAAAGACCTTGCGGCGCTACAGTAGTGATTTAAATAGTTGTTCTGGTGTGTTGAATGGATGATTCAGTGAGTATCTGATTAGTATTCATTATATAGCTCTGTCTATTTAAGTCATATTCCCATGCCGCTAATTAAGAAACGACTGACATTTGTTCATAATCATATTGAGAGATGTGAACAGGCAACAAATTCAACATCAATCTTCTCATCATGTGTCTTGTGTTCCTGGCAGATTCCAAATAGTCCAGTCCAAACATCATAACTGAAGCCTAATGTAGTATCATTCCAAAGAGAAATGGCAAAAAATAAATAAATAAATAAAATACTTCAGCAAATGCAGCGAAAATCCTATTCCTTTCTTGGCTTTTATTGACATGTTTACTGGAGCTTTCAATTCCTGATACCTTTAACTCCCTCCCTGAAAGTAAACCAACAAAACCTCAGACAGTGACACCACATATTTGTTATGCTACTCCTCCAAGTTTTGAAACAAGTTCAATTAGGACTTACCAGCAGCTAGAATTGGAGAGAAAATTGAGTTGGACAGCAACATTCATATTCATGTAGACATTTACAGCAAACGATAAATGCAGATACTGATCCAAGACCTCAAAAGTTCATATTTACATATCAGCGTCCCATTTGAGATTTTCAAAAAAGCCCCCATAGAAACCCAGAAAGAACAATATGCACACAAATTTTGGATGCAACATGCACAGGGACAACTGGTATCAACTGCATGTGACTGAGCAAATTTCATCTTGCGATTTTCCAAAATAAGAAGTGTTTTCTGGCCCTGCGCGTGAAAAGAGCGTTTCAACTCAATCCACAGCTAAGCATTCCATAATTAACACCAATATTTGCATATTAGCCTTGTGTGCTCACACTCTCTGCTTTAGTTGGCTTAGTGTTAACAGTGGGAGTGTCAGTGGTGATAATTAGCTTTTCTGTTCTGGTCTTTTTTCACAGGCACACAGAGGCTTTTCTTCGGCTCTGTGAGGAGACGGGGTGTTAATACACGATTATATCATTATAGAATGATTCTACATACTATTTTTGTCAACATCGGTTCTCGTTTGATGAGGTCACGAGAAACAAATTGATTAACACGAGCAGAATCATGTACTGAGATAAACGAGTCAGCCTGTAGTTAATGGAGGTCAGTTCAAAGATGATCAGTGCAGATGCAATATATCGATAAGCTTCTTGGCCTGTGTAAACACACAGAAACGCACACATGTGTGTTACTCTATTTAGATTACTATTGATTTCAGTTTCTGCACTCTAAAATAATCCCTCTTGTGCTTGGCTAACTGCTCCTGCAGGAGCTGACAAAGCTCTTCTGTACTTTCAGATAGTATCAGACTTTATGAAGACTGTTAGCACTCAGTCTATCATAAGCACTCTGCTTGTAAGAGCTCTCTTGGTCCCCAAGAGTAAAAAAGATAACAACATACCAAGTCTGCAAAGGAATATACGGCAACTGTGCTAACATTCAAAACAAACAGCAGATGTGCGTGTGATACATATATATATATATATACATATTAAACAATTGTTGAGAAACTTACTTTTTGGACAAAATATCGTCAGTTACTTTGTCAGGTTATGCTGTGCAAAAGAAAACAGCTCCAAACCAAGCCACAGCAAAATTAACAGTGAATCTCTTCGTTGAATGTATCGGTTGAGAGAATGATTCAGTGACTCCTGAATGAATTAGTGTTGTTAAACAAATCAAGTGTAAGTGAAGAATTCAATGATTCATTCACTTGTTCATAAACACATCACTTGTTTTGTTCCTGAATGAATTATGTTTTTTAATAAATCGGTTAATCAAATGAATTAATGACTTAATGGATCAAGTGTTTTGGCTTAATCTGTGGAGTCATTTATAATTACATGCCACACTCATATGATAAATTAATTTAATCTCAAATCAGTCAGCCCTGTCTAGGGTTATTTTGTGGTTATGATCAGCTGAGTGTGCATTATCTCATACTGTAAAGTTTTAATTTTGAAGTACACCTGAATTTCTGCTATAGCTGCAGAGCCAGAAGCACAACCATCTCGTATTTACCTCCTAGATCAGCAAGAAGCCTCAATGTTAAGAATCCCAGAGGTGCCATTACCTGCTGGTCTGCAAGACTGAATCATTCAAGGTACCTGACAATACAGATCGATTTCAGAACAGCCATGTGTTCAATAAGGCCCAGCTCAGTATGGGACTATCTTTAGAAAGATCGAAAGAGCAGTTTTGATAAAGCTGTATACTAATTGCTTTAACAAGGGACATTCTGTCATATACTTACACTACTAGAGCTCCAGACTGAGGACTTGCCAGTTTCTTCAAGAGGGTGAAGCTGGAAAATCTCAGCATCTGTTCTTAGCCCTTTAACATTTAAAAAAAAAAAAAAACCAGAGCTTATATTTTTTCCCATGCAAAGCTAGCTTAGTCTCTTTCATTGTTACTAAGCTGCTGTTAGCAGATTTACAGATGAACATTATGAATCTACTAATGAGCAAAGTAATAATGATTTAAAACTCTAGGATTTTTTCGTGCATTCAAATTGCACTTTATCACAGATTTTTATGGCGGAATTGTATCCTTGAGAAAATACTATGAATGGAGATTCTTTGACATCACAAACTTTGTTTCATAGATTGATTTGTATTAAAATTAAAATATTTTTAAAAAAAACATTTCAGTAGGATTTTAATAAAATAAATAATATATTACTATTATTCAGTTTTTTTGCAGTATGAAAGTCACATTAATACTGTTTTGTAAACTTGTCATTTACTTTTGCTTTTCTTTATCTGTATTTAGTGTTTTAATCATCTCACCATCAGCACGGCCCAGGAAATTGTTGAAATTGCCATGTTGGCTTGTTGCTTTAACCTTAGGTAAAAGTGTGCCAAGGAGACGCAGAGACGCGCACACACACACACACACACACACACACACACACTCACACACTCGTTTTCCTCGTCCAGAGGGCTGGCGTGTGTGTTGTGGTTAATGGACTCTGACTGCAGATAAAGCCTTGTTCTGCAGCGCCCGTCAAAGCGACGTCTCACCGCTGTCACACACAAATGTCAAACAAACACCTCCTCAGGTAGCGCTGGGCTAATCATACAGACAGCGTGTCCTCAGCCTTTCCCAGACGCAAGTGCACAGGACGAGCCCCACGGCTGCGCTTCAGAGCCTTTACCTGTGTGTGTGTGTGTGTGTGTGTGTGTGTGTGTGTGTGTGCGTGCTTTCATTCGCTCTGTGCATCATATAAGTTAACTGGCACTGTTAATGCTTTACAACTCATACCTGGTATAATTAACTTGCATGAGCGGATGTGTATTTTACTCGAATCCCAGAAGAACATTTATTTCAATGCTTTAGATTCAACTTCATTTTCTCAGGAGATCATCCACAAGTCAATAGAGTATAAAGCTATAAAATGAACATGGATAGCAGTTTTGGTATTTGATGGGAAATGTTTGAGTTCATATTAAGATCTCTTGATTTTTGTCATTTGGCAAAATGTGAGAATGGTGTGAAGCTTCTCTCTCTGTGAAAGGAGGATCTGTCAGATCATTTGCTTGATCTCTAGAAACAATTGAGATATTAAAGAGTCTTATTTGTGCTTTTTCTTTCCTATGTGTATGGAACACATGGTGACACTGACATTTGATGGTTTATGTAAGTTATTGGTGTTTCTGAGTCTCTTTAGGTCTGTTTGGAGCAGTCACACTTCACAGACGTTATCAGTGCTCATAATTAGTGAAGGGACGGCCGGTGAAAGCGTTTCTCTCAGTAATTAATGTAATGAAATATTCATTTCTGCCTTTTCTGAGAGGAGTGGGCAGTTCTATTACAATAGCAGACAATCTCATCTGCAATTAGCACACGCGCACACACACACACACACACACACACACACACACACACACAGTCTTTTTAACCTTGTGTGTGTGTGTGTGTGTTTGTGAGTTCCCTGTCCGACGCAGAGGTTACCTTTTCCCAACGGTGCAAAATCGACTTGACGTAAGTGTTCGTAAGTGCGGACTCTCCCCTCGAGGTATTTGCATCAAATCAACCCTGTCAAGCTACGAGAAGCTGACAGCAGAGAGACAGACAGCCAGAGAGAGAAAGACAGCGATGATAGTGTGTGTGTATTGTAGGTGTTTGGGGTCAAAATGTGTTTTCAGACTTCAGAGGTGTGAGAGCTGCACGCACATCATGGGTGTAAACTCAAGAGCATGCACACTTTGTTGTGTGCCTCTTTATAGAGGTTTACTTTCATTTCACACCTGGTCATGAGAGTGTGTTTGTGGTTTGATACATTTATTTATGTGTGTTTCACTGTATGAGGGTTTACTTAGTTTGGAGCCAAAATTTGGAGTCAGAATGATTTTTTTTTTTTTTTTTTACTTCATCAAGGATGCATTAAATTAGATAGATTAAAATTGAGAGTAAAGACATTTAATATGTTACAAAAAGATTTCTGCTTTAAATAAATGCTGTTTTTTTTTTTAACTTTCTATTTATCTGTGAATCCTGAAAAATAAAATGTATCACAGTTTCCATAAAAATAATGGGTAGCATAATGGTTTTCAACATTAATAGTCAGAAATGTTTCTTGAGCAGCAAATCAGCATATTAGAATGATTTCTGAAGATCATGTGACACTGAAGACTGGAGTAATGTTGCTGAAAATTCAACTTTACATCAGTAAAACTTACTGTAGTAAAATTCTACAAAACTTACTGCAAAACTTACTGTAGTAAAATTCTGATGTAAAATGAAAAAAAATAAAATAAAAATATATTTAAAAAAATATCCACATAGAGAACAGCATTTAAATTGTAATAATATTTCACAATTTTATTGTTTTTACTGTAGTTTTGATCAAATAAATGTGGCTTTGGTGAGCAGAAAAGAATTTCAAAATTATTGAAAAAATATTTTGAACACTTAACTTTTTAACAAGATACTTTTTCTTTCTTTCTTTCTTTCTTTCTTTCTTTCTTTCTTTCTTTCTTTCTCTAGTTTCAGTTAAATTTATAGCTGTAATTAGTTTTATTTAAATAGAATACAATTCTGTATTCCTTAAGTAGATGCATGAAACAATGGGGATTATTGGCTCTAATGTATAGCAATATGTTTAGTGTGTGTGTGTGTGTGTGTGTGTGTGTGTGTGAGAGAGAGAGAATATTGACTGGCATGTATTTTGTCAGTCTTTTACAAACATATTTCTCTACAGTCACAATAATATTTCAGATCAAAAGCTGCATCAGCTCCACACACACACACACACACACACACACACACACAGTGCGTGGAATTGTAATAGAGCTTACCTTTGTGAAAAGCATTACAGCAGTGAGCTTCTGTTAGGTCGCTTTGGCCAAATGAAAGATGAAAAGGTTTGTGTTTGACATGAAAATATTGCGCAATTATTTTCTGGAATATTCTTCAGTGCAGCTTTAGAGAGCACAGATAAGTCCTGAAGTGTTGAAAGTTTTAGTGAATATCTGCTCCAGTTCTGTCTCTGCCACACTACAAAGCCCAAATACTCGGCAAGTTCATCGCGAAATGCCTCAAATCCCCCAAGAGGAAAAAAGAGGAGAGAGAGAGACGCCTTTGTGTGCGGCTTTATTACACTTTTATTCATCTCTCATATGTGCACATACTGCGAGGAGTGTGTTTCTCAACCTGTCTCTCAGGTGCAACTTGCCTGAACATTAACCACTTTATATGTTACATTACTCCTGCTTTGACTGAGCAGAACTGGACTTTGCTGTCTAAAACTCAAATGCAGAGCATGTGTCCGTGTTTATCACAGTGACATTAATAAAAGCCGCCCTCTCCAACAGAAAGACCAATTAAATCCTGAAGAACACAGCCGGAATCTCCTGCAAAGCCAATGATGTTTTCACAGGCCCGTAAAGACAGCAGATCCACTCTGGCATACACAGAGTTAACCAAATTAAACAATTTGCAAACAGACAAAGTCAGTCAGTCAGTCTAAGACTTTTTTTTCCCATGCAAAACAATTACTAAATTACAGTACATAAAAACTGTTCTCTGACGGTATTTATGCAATCAACATAACCAAGAAACAAAACAATTTAATGTGGAAAAATCATCATTCATCTGCATTATAATTGCCACTTTTCCTCATGTACACGGCAGTTAATTAAAATTGTGATTAAATCCATCTCTGCCGCCTAAGATGTCTTTCCCGAAACAGGTGGTACGGAATTTAAAAGTAAAGAGAAAAAGCGTAATTAGCATTGGAAATTGAGAAATTGCCTGCAAGAATCGGTGTTAATTTCATTCTCTGATGAGGTGATTTATAACGGCGGCTCAGCCGAGACTCATCCGCGCCTTTCCCAGCATGCACTGTGAATGTGTTTGCTAAATATTTGAAGTGTTTTAAGGCAGAGAGCTGCACAGTTACCGCGGCTGATGGCTTCAAACCCGGAGCTCGTCTCTTCTGACACGCGTTTTCAAACGTGGATTTAACAGCCAATCAAGAGAATGTTTATCTGCCGTCTACAGCCAGGAGACAATAATAATGCCGCTTTCTAAGACGTGGAGATCCGGCAGCGGTGGATTCTGCTGTGTCTGGGAACAGAAGGACACACACTGATAGACTTTCATCTGAACTCTCGTTGCTCTAATTACTCAAGCACTCCTCAGATTGAAACGCTGATTACGGGGAGATTTATATCGCTGCTTCGAGAGTTTCATCCAGTTGGTTACTTGAGCTACTGAGTCTGATCGTGTTGAGCAGAAAGTATTTGGACACTTAAAATGTTGGAATGGCATTGTATTAGATAGCAAAACATCAAAATCTATACTTGCATTCTTTGTGATAAATAATTTTCACTCAGAAATTATTAGTAAATTTCACAAATAATTATGAAGAAACGGCAAGTAATGCATTGAATTAAATGTGAAATTTTAAAGCAAAAAGACTAAGGTAGTATTTTCATTTAAAACCTACTCTAATTTATTAACAACTTCTGAAAATATTTGTTTTTACATTGTACACTTAAAAATGATGTAGAAATAATTTTAACTCAGAAATTGCTTGTGAATTTCAGAAATAATTATGAAGAAACGGCAAGTAACATTAAACTACTTGTGAAATTTTAAAGTAAAAAGACTGAAGTAGTATTTTTGCGTAAAACTTACTCACATAATCTTGGTTTTATTAACAACTAAAATATTTTTTTTAACAGTGACATTGAAAAAAAATCACTCAGAATTTGGTTTGTATATTTGACAATTAATTGTAACACTTAATTAAATGGGAAATCTTGAAGTAGAAAGGCTGAAATAGTATTTTCTTGTAAAACATACTTCAATTATCTTTTCGTTTATCTTTTATTTTATTGTGTATCTAATACAATGACATCATTTTTAAGTATGAACTAAGTGACTGAATACTTTTTTAAGTCACTGTAAATCATTTTATATAATGCTTGTATGTTTATGAATGGATACATACTCATACGGATACTTATTTTATGAGTGAAATGTGTATTTTCACTGGTAATACAAAATGCAAAATGCGTGAGTAGAAAGAAAACACAACACAGTGACACTTTAGCATTTTCATTCTTTCATTTCTCACCCAGAGAGTTTCCTAAAACACACACACACTCACACTCAGTTTACGCCGTGTTTCTCGGCCACAGAAGCGCCCAACATTTGCAACAGTGTGACAAATTGTTGCAGCTTTTCTGCGGGTGTGCGGGTGTCAGGGTGTGTTTGTAGTGCCGGGTGTTTGCTGTGTTCTGAGATTCAAGGTGCTGCTTCTGTTCAGCATGTCAAATGTAGCCCACACATGGCTCCTTATCTCCAAAGACTCCAAACACAGCGGACACAGACACACACACACACACACACACACACACACACACACACACACTCTTCCCAGAATTTCCCTTTATTATGATTTCATCCTATTCCTCTTGGAGTCACTCGACTGCTTGGGTCGTGTGTGATCTGACAGGTATTCCAGAGCGTAATGACCCTTTACGGACCCAACATACTGCAGCTGTCACACACACACACACACACACACACACACACACACACACACACAGACACCCACATTCTGCAGTTTTGTGTAAATGAGCTGGATAAATGTCTTTCTCTTCAGTTTCGAGTTGATTTGTTGTAGCATAGGAGTCCTGTGTTTTGCATGTGAAGGTAAATTGTTTGCATTTTGTTATTGTTTAGACAATATTTGTAGATCTGGCCAATCACTGAGAATGCAGGAATGTTGTTTGTTTGATTGTTTTTTTATTGCACAGGTAGTGAATTATCCGGACCCTGAATTGGTTTCGTCCGTGAATCACTACTCATTAATTGATATAATTATGAACATTTCTCAATGTGAAATAACTGACTCGTCTTTACAGTGCTAAGGCTTTGCATGACAAGCTGAGGCGAATATATTTACACAATCAATCGCGAGAAAACTATTTAACTCAATGTGTGGATTCCCATGCATAGAAAAATAACACTGATTGTCAAGACAATAGTAAAGTGTTTTATATGCACAGAATGTGCATCTGTGTTCAGCTTAAATCTAACACTGCATCGGTTTTATGAAAAAAAATGATTTTTTAATTTTTTTTTTATACTGCATAGATTCTAAAGCAGCAATCCTTAATATTTTGACTATGATATATATATATATATATATATATAATATATATTGTTTTTTACAAGGTATTGTTTACTAGGTGTTATTATTAGGGCTGCCAATTAAAACATATAGATTGCATTTTCCAAAAATGCATGTTGCTTCTTTAATCATATAGGGCATCTGATTTGCTTAGTTCTTTCTATGATTCAGTTCTGCAAACATAATATTAAGTTACTGGTAACATATTGATGTATACTTCTCTTGACAAGTTTGGAGTCAGTATGATTTTTTTTTTTTGAAGAAGAAATTAATAGTTTCATTCAGCAAGGTTGTATTAAATTGTTCAAAAGTGACAGTAAATACATTTATAATGTTTCAGTATATTTCTATTTCAAATAAACTCTGTTATTTTGAACTATCTATTCATCAAAAAATCCTGAAAAATAAAATGTATCACGATTTACACAAAATTATTGGGAAGCACAACTGTTTTCAATATTGATAATAATCAGAAATGTTTCTTGAGCAGCAAATCAGCATATTAGAATGATTTCTGAAGATCATGTGACACTGAAGACTGGAGTAATGATGCTGAAAATTCAGCTTCGATCATTTGATTGTTTAAATAATATTTACTGTATTTTTGATCAATTAAATGCAGACTTGGTGAACAGAAGAGACTTCTTTCAAAACCAGCATTAGGGAAATCTTAAGACCCCAAACTTTTGAATGGTAGTGCATGTGTTATATTTTTGTTAAGGGTTTTTTTTTTTAGTCTAAAATATCCCAAATATTTCTTACAAGAGAGTGTGTAGAACTTTCTGAATTGTCGACATTCTGATTTGCTGCTTTCTTTCCGCAGCCCCAGATTCTGTGTGGGTCTGTATATCAGCAAACATGCACTGTAAAGCCCAAACAAAGAGTTGAATCACAACACTGTGAAACAACTAGTGTTGAGTTCATATTCTGGGCATTTTTCAAACGTAGTAGATGTAGGTGAGCATAATTCATCCTAATCCTGCATGAGCTCCTGTTCAGTGTGTGATAGACAGACAGCGGCCCAGAACACACACACACACACACACACACACACACACGTCTTGAAGTGTGTGTCTGTGAAGAGAGAGAGAGAGAGAGGTGGGTACGGGCGAGTATTGCTGGATTTCACAGGTAACTGGATTACGTGGGCACATAATTGATCCATTTGGGGGGAAAATGACGGAGCTCTAAGCTTTGGAAA
>JAFVLL020024888.1:0-13150 GCA_021397915.2 Tor tambroides | reverse complement strand
CGTGCGTGCGTGCATGTGCTAGTGTTTGAGTGAGTGTGTGTGTGTGTGTGTGCGTGCGTGCGTGCGTGCGTGCGTGAGTGAGTGTGTGTGTGTGTGTGTGTGTGTTCTCTCGCAGCTCGTTCTCTCACACACAGAAGCTCTTTGTTTGCTCTCAGACTCTGGCAGTGTGCAGTGGCTCCTGCAGTGTTATTGGTGGAAGCATGAACAGTCACTGCTATTAGTGGTGTGTAAAAGCGCAGCTTGTGGACAAACTTAATTAAAGCCGTCTTGAATCAAAAGAGTGTCCACACGCTCAATTGAAACACGTTTCACCTTAAGTAGTGGAGGGCTAGTCTGCATTGCACAGAGAGCTCCCTTGATCCCGCATGGCCTACGTGTGCTGCGTGTGCCGCCGGGCTTCGTCAGTCAGGCTCGCTCGTTTGCTTTTGTTCATGGTGATTTGTTTCTCTTGACCCCTCAAGGTGCATAATGAGTTCATCTTGCCCTCCGAGAAGGAAGGTTTCATTCACCGCATCGGTGACATCATTAAGCGAGCAGAGTCTATGATGAGGAAGGATTCTTCAGGTGTCCATGAGAGTCCCTCGTATATCAATGCTGTCAGCTCACTCTCTGGCTCTCAGGTGACTTCACTCACTCACATAACACACTGCACTCTGATAACTACCAAAAAGTGTTGTTTATTTGAATAATTATTTAATAAATTATTTATTATTTTTTTATTAGATTATTTATCATAATTTTCATCATTATTATAATTTAATACTATTTTTTTTAAATATAATTGATTGTGATTTCTATTATTGGAATCATTTGGGGTTTTTAAAAAAAGTTTTTTAAAGAAGTCTCTTCTGCTCACCAGGGCTGCATTTATTTGATCACAAATACAGTAAAAACAGTGAAATATTATTACAATGTAAAACAGCTGTTTTCTGTGTGAATATGTGTTAAACTGTAATTTATTTCTGTGATCTGCAGCTGTATTTTCAGCATCATTACTCCAGTCTTCAGTGTCACATGATCTTCAGAAATCATTCTAATATGCTGATTTGCTGCTCAAGAAACATTTCTGATTATTATCAATGCTGAAAACAGTTTTGCTGCACAATATTTTTGCGGAAACTGCGATACACTATTATGCAAAGATTTTGAGTAAGTAAGAATAAAAAAATATATATAATATTAATAATAGTTTTATTCAGCAAGGACACATTAAATTGAACATAAAGACATTTATAAAGTTACAAAATATTTCTCTTTCAAATAATGCTGTTCTTTTGAATCCTGCAAATGTATTATGCTTTTCACCCAAATATTCGGTAGTGTATGTACTATAATCAATAAAATGTATAATTTGAATAATATAGAGAAGGATAATTATTTGAGTTCCTCCTTTCCCGTGAAGTCAGTGGTTTGTGTTCTTCAGACAGGCTGTGTGTGTAGCACAGGATCTCTGCAGTCTCTGCGGCTGGGTTCAGAGAGGTATTGTGGCTGTAGATGAATGATGGTTATGGCTGTAGGTGAGGGTGTGTGCTCCGATCAAGCGCTCTCTTCAGCTCTTTGTTGTCCTGAGCGTGTTTGGTTTCAGGTTTAGCTGACGATCTTGAGGCGTGTTCTGTGTTCTGTTCTGAGCCGCACAAAAGAGGACACTAAACAAGGAGCAGCTGCTTTAGATCTGTGTGCAGCTTGTGCTCTCCAGTGTCCTCTGGTTTCTCTGCTGTTTACCTCACAGACCATCCTTTAAAGGAACCTGCGTAATCACAGAGCACAGCTTCTTCTCCAAAACTACCTCGGTAGAAAAAATAAAGCTGTCAATAAAGTTGGACTGACAATGAAGACTTACAATGGATAGTTCTCATTAATAGCTTTTGTTACTGACACTTCTCTTCTTAAACTGCTATCAGCCATGATGATATATACTGTATATATATATATATATATATATATAATACAGTGCATACTTTTAACTGAGATTCACACTTTTCTTCTTAAACTGTTATCGGTTACAATATATATATATTGTCTATATATATATATATATATATATACATATATATATCGGTCATATATATTATCTCCAATAACAATTTAAGAAGAAAAGTGTGAATACTGAAAATAAAAAAGTCCAACAAAACAGTTATGTCATTTCAAATATAATTTTGTCTTTTTTTTTTTAACGATATTCACACTTTTATTCTTAAGCGGTTATCGGTTCTGATAATGGCTTTCCTTATAAACAGCACCCAGCAATAGCATGATACACCACACTATATTCAGTATCAATTAACAGCATATTAAACAGAATTTGATAAAAAAAATAATTGCAGCAACTTTACATACATACATACATACACACACATATATATATATATATATATATATGCCATAAATAATAAAAATATTATGTTAAATACATTGTATTAAATATTCTTATTTAAGTGTTTATAAAGCACATTATTATTATTATTATTATTATTATTATATTTTCAGTGTTTCCATTCCAATTCCAACATTGCACTTGGCAGATATTTGTATGTAATAATTCATATGAGTCAAAATTATAGATTTTCTTTGTAAAATCATTAGGATATTAAGATCATGTTCCGTTAAGATATTTTGTAAATTTCCTACTGTAAATATATCAAAACTTCATTTTTGATTAGTAATATGCATTGCTAAGAACTTCATTTGAACAACTTTAAAGGTGATTTTCTCAATATTTAGAATTTTTTGCACCCTCAGATTCCAGATTTTCAAATAGTTGTATCTCAGACAAATATTGTCCTATCCTAACAAACCATACATCAATGGAAAGATTATTTATTCAGATTTCAGATGATGCTGTAACGAGGAGTCCACTGAAGGCGAGCGTAGTGATGAACCCAAGTGCAGTTTATTTACAACGTGATCCAAAGTGTAAACATAATCCAAGCAGACTTAAGTGATGAACACACAGCTTAGACCAGACTGACATGAAACAGACTTGGCATGGCATGAACAGACTAGACGTGGCATGAAACAACTAAACTCACCGACAGCAGGTTACAACGTTATGCAGACAAAACAGCAGGAAAAACAACATGGGAACTTATGAAAACTATGAGGGTCACATGACATGAACAACCAATGAGAAACATGACACATGACTTAGACAACCAATCAGAATTTTGACCCACATTGAACAAGGCCAACCTTAAAGGAACAACAAGAACGAAGCATGATGTCGCTTAAGGACATAACTAAACTTCAAAATAAAGACATGAAAACAAGAACCTGAAACAAAACCCAAAACAGACCTTACATATTCCCCCTCCAAAAGGCGCTCCAAGCCTGAAACAAAACAAACAGACCCCAAGGTGGAGGTGGTGGACCAGAGGCAGAATGGGGAGGGACGGAGACCAGACCCGTGAGGGGAACAGGTAGACTTGGAGCATGGGGCAATGGCGGGCCTGGGAGAGCAGGGAGCCATGGCGGGCTGAGGCAGGCAGGAGACAGGAGCAGGCAAGGCAGGGAGCCATGGCCGGGCTGAGCCAAGGCAAGGAGCCTGGCGGAGCAGGCAGGGCAGGGAGTTCAGAGCGGCCTCCGTGGCCATGACAGGACAGACCGTGATTGCTGGAGCGGCCTCGTAGCCATGACAGGACAGACTGTGGGTTCAGGAGGAGCGGCCTCCGTGGCCGTGACCGTTGAACTGAGTTCCAGGAACGACCTCCGTGGCCGTGATAGGACAGACCGTGAGTTCATGGGCAGCCTCCGTGGCCGTGATAGGACAGACCGTGAGTTCATGGGCAGCCTCCGTGGCTGTGACAGGACAGACCGTGAGTTCACGAATGGGCGCCACCACCTTGGGAGGTTCTGCAGCGGCGCCTCTGGTGGTTCTGCCGTGGGCGCCTCCTCTGGAGGTTCTGCAGTGGGCCGCGCCACCTCTGGAGGCACAGGAGCAGGTGCATAGACAGGCAGGCCTCTGGAGCAGACTCGTGGACAGAAGGAAGCCTCGGGAACCGGGCTTCGTGGACAGAAGAGGCCTCGGGAGCAGACTCGTGGACAGAAGAGGCCTCGGGAGCAGACTCGTGGACAGAGAACTGGGAGAGCAGTGTGCAGCCCTGCTGTGGCCGCGCAGCCAAGGCTTACTGAGGTCAGGGGAACAGTCTCTGTGATAGCCAGTGCTGAGGCCTAGAGGATGCCAGCTTGCGACATCAGTGGTGGGTCCATCACTGTGTCGGTCTGGCCCAAGCTCCGCATCCGCAGAAACTTGGGTATCTCTTGAAATCCATGGGGGTGGTGGCCGTGATGACGTGACAAGGCTCAGGCGTGGCGGCCATCGTAGCCGAGGACTCCGGGCGTGACGGCCATGCGAGGAGGGACTCAGGCGTGGCATGAGCAGGCTCTGGCTTGACAGGCGTGGGCGTGAGCGGACGCTCTGGCTTGACAGGCGTGGCGTGTGACGGGCTCTGGCTTGACAGGGCGTGACGGGAGCGGGCTCTGGCTTGACAAGCGTGGCGGTGGCGGAGCTCTGGCTTGACAGGCGTGACGGGGAGCGGGCTCTGGCTGGTGACGTGGCCGTCGGCGGGCTCTGGCTTGGCAGGCGTGACGGGGACGAATCTGGCTTGACAGAGCGGCGGCGTGGCGTCTGGCCGGCGGCGTGGCGTGGCCGGGCTCTGGCTTGACAGGCGTGCGTGACGGGCTCTGGCTGACAGGCGTGACGGGAGCGGGCTCTGGCCCGGCAGGCGTGGCGTGGGCAGGCTCTGGCTTGACAGGCGTGGCGTGAGCGGGCTCTGGCTTGACAGGCGTGACGTGAGCGGGCTCTGGCTTGACAGGCGTGACGGGAGCAGGCTCTGGCTTGGCAGGCGTGAGAGCAGGCTCTGGCGTGGCAGGCGTGACGGGAGCAGACTCTAGAACGGCGGCCATTTTCTCAAGAGACTCTTGAGTGGCGGCCATCTTGCGACGTAGCTCTTCAATAGCAGCCATGTTACGGAGAATCTCCTGAGTAGCCAGCATGACGTGACCAGGCCCTGGGGTAGCAGACATGACGTTATCAGACTTTAGATTGGTAGACATGTGATTAGATTGTGAGTTGGTAGACATGACAGGAGTAAACTGTGACTTAACTGGCATGTGAGCAGGTCCTGGAGTAGCAGACATGACGTTAGCAGGCGTGACGTTAGCAGGTCTTGGCGTAGCAGACATGACGTTAGCAGGCCTTAGCGTGGCAGACATGACCTAGCAGGCTGTGGCAGACATGACGTTAGCAGGCTGTGGCTTGGCGAACATGACGTTAGCAGGCTTAGAGGGAAGTGTTGTGTTCCTCCTCCACGGCACCAACAGTAAAGGATGATCAGACAACAGTAGAGCATGATCAATATTGTTCCAGAGTCAGTGAGGAGTATGGCGAGGCATGGATAATTAAGAGAATCATTCAGTCCATGGTGAAAAATGTCCTTTAAGACATTATGAACAATCACAGAAAGCAAAGTTCACAAAAAGTCGGCCACATACTCCTCTATATTATTTGCATTGTTTTGACAGAGGAGACGTGAAACTGCTGGGTTCTGGTAGGTCGTGTGCTCATGAGGTCTGGTAGCGTATTGATGAACAAGTGCAGTTTATTTACAACGTGATCAAAGTGCAAACAATCAACGAAGACTGGCTTAGTGGAACTGACATGGAAATGGGCTGGCATGCTGAACAGACTAGACGTGGCATGGCAGCTAGCTACGACAGCAGGTTACAACGGCATTATGCAGCCAAGCAACAGGAAAATAGCATGGGGCTTTCCATAGAAAACTGAGGGTCACATGACATGAACAACCAATGAGAAACATGACACATGACTTAGACAACCAATCAGAACATGACACATTGAACAAGGGAACCAATAGCAAAGAGACATAAGGGCAAGGGAAGCATGATATAAACAGGAACCATAACTAAACTTCAAAATAAAAGACATGATAACAAGAACCTGAAACAAAACCCAAAACAGACCTTACAGATGCATAAATCTCAATTTCCAAAAATTGACTGGTTTTGTGCTCCAGAGTCACATATGTGCTTCATAAGTACTAATAAGCAGCCAAAATACTAATAATATGCCTAATAGTTAATAGTGAGAATCTCCTTAAAATAAAGTGTTACCACAGTTTTCTAAAAGCAGTAAGGCACTTGAGGCTGTGCTCTTCATTAGTTATACATATATAGCATGTATGTGAGATCCAGTAACGTGAACACTGTGGTATTTTTAGCTGTTCTTTCCTAGAAAACCCTCAGGTGGTGTCCAAACGAAACACAGTCTCGGTTTACTCCAGCCTGCCAGTCAACTGATCTGCAGATATGTCTTAATGAGTGCAGAGAAGCAGAACAATGGCTGTTCTATTTGGATGTGGAGATCTATAACAGTGTATGCGTGGAGCACAGATTGCGTAAGCTTCTCTGGACACACACCAGCTCCTGATTACATCCATCCAGACCTCCTCCTGCGTCGCTCGCTGGCCGAGGAGATGACAGAACAATGTAACCCTCGAACCCAAACCACAGGCCTCTGTTCCACTAAGCAGCGCAGCTGTGGAGCTGGTTTACGTGTGTATGAGCCGTTCTGTCCATAGAGAGCGCTTGTGCTGTTAATTACAGCCATTACACATCAGCTGAAGTGCTCTGTTATTAAAGAATATTACACTAATGAATAAACCTCAGTACTGTTACTCCCAATTAGCCTCAAAACCATTACAACTTTGAATGTAATTCAGTAATTAATCAAATGACAGGACTGCACAATTACAGAATACAGGTTTTACTGGATTAAGTTACTGCTGATGTGATTAAATATGAAGAAATTCAATTAAGTAAAATTTAAAATTTAATTTAATTCAAACAAGTGAAAAGTTTAGAATAGGTATGATTATTTATGTATTTATTTATTTTTAATTTTTTACTTAATTTTATTTTTTTATACAGTGTAAACATGGTCCAAAAAGAACAACAACAGTACAGCACAGAAAAATATACAAAAATAGAAGAAAACAGAACAGAACAGATAGATAAATATCGTATATTAAAAGGTTGGTCAAGTCAAAAGATCACAATGATTTCATCTTGGAGGTATAGAGAAAATAAATAAATATATAAATTACAAAAATACAAACTACATGGAGTGATCATATTCCCAAGTGGGCTAATATAGGTTTACAAATTCTGAAATAGTTCTGACTTATTATTGTTTGTAATAAATCACAATCTGTTCATTTGTATAATGTTCATCAGCTCGATAAGCATTCGTTACTCCATTAATGGATATGTTTCTTCATCAAGGACACGTTAAACTCTCAAAAGTGACAGTAAAGACATTTATAATGTTACAAAAGATTTCTAACGCTGTTGAACTTTCTATTCATCTGTGAATCCTGAAAAACAAAATGTATCACGGTTTCCACAAAAATATTATTGTTTTCAACATTGATAATAATCAGAAATGTTTCTTGAGCAGCAAATCAGCATATTAGAATGATTTCTGAAGATCATGTGACACTGAAGACTGGAGTAATGATGCTGAAATGATGACAGAAGTAAATGATAGTTTAATAGGTATTCACAGCTGTTTTAAATTGTAGTAATATTTCACTATTTTTGATCAAATAAATGCAGCCAGAGACTTCTTTCTGAAACACCGTAAATGAAGTCTCTATAGTATAAACAGGATTTGAGCGTCATTGATGATCTATTCCAAACTGTTTTTCCTTCCAGCCAAACCTTCACAGTCTGGCTCGAGCGCACTCGTCCTCCTCGCTCCCAGGTAAGCTTGAGTAACCGTGCCGCTGAGTATTGATGATGGAAACCCAAGCAAGGCTCTGCAGCTCTTTCTGGTGTTTCTCAGCAGAGTTTGGGGCGAGAGGCGCCGGAGACGTTACCTCATCCACGCGTCCGCTCTTACGCTCGCAGTCTTTCCATCACGCCCCAGGTGAGTGAGTGACTGCTTTATTCCTGCGAGCTGCTTCTACAGGAACTCAGGGGAGCGCTGGGTGATTGCTGTAACTGAAGGCCACTTGTTTGTGAGCTGTGAAGGCTGTCGTCACCGCTCCCAAATAATGAAAGCTGCATTCATTTAAAACACCAACAGACGTCATTTTGACAGATAAACAATAAGACATCTGCTCCCTGCTTTAGGAAGAACCATCAGAGAACCTTTCAGTGAACAGTTCCTAAAAGAACAATGTTTTTCTGAAGAACCTTTTGTGAATGGAAAGGTTCTGTGGAAGTCAAAAGTTGTTCATGGAACCACAAATGCCAATAAAGGCATATAGAGAAAGTGAGTGAGGATTTGAGAAGATAAATGAGTTTGTTTGTTTTTTTTGGCGTTTTTCTCATCTGATGCTGTTTAATAAGCTGCATGACCAGATGGCATAATACCCCATCAGTTATCTAACTATAAAAAAGATAATTGCAGTTTTTCATTTCACAATTCCAAATTGTTTCTCACATTTCTTTATTTATATCTCACAATGCTGACTTTTTATGTGCAATTCAGAGAAAAAAATTTGAGTTAATTCTCAATCCTGTGAAGAGATGAGATATTAAATCACATTTGTGATTAAAAAACTAAAATAGTCAGAATTGTGACAAGTTTGTTTGTGGCAAACTTGAATTAAAAAAAAAATTGTGCTTTTTTATCTCTCAATTTTGACTAGTTTTTCCCCTCGCATTTCTGAGTTTATATCTCACAATTCTGACTATTTGTTGAAATTTCAAGAAAAAAAGGCTGAATTGTAAGATTAAAATAAAGTTTCAAATACCTTTTTTATTTTTTGTTCTGTGGCAGAAATAATCTTCCATAATAATCTTTTTCATATTAATAAAGCAGAATAAAAATAAAAAACCAAGAACTTGCAAAATGGCAAGACTAAAAGACATTTTTTTTTTTTTTTATGAGAAACAGATGTTGCATGAGAAATATGTTAAATGTTACTCACTCTTTTACTGAACAATGACATAACTTAAAATGTGTTTCATATGCAGTGATTTAAAATTTAGACAGTGTTGTTATGACCAAATTAGCATGTTAAACATTCTGGTAACACTTATTCACTGTTAACTATGACTTTTCCCTCAATAAACTCCTAATTTGCTGCTTATTAATAGTTAGTAAGGTAGTTGTTAAGTTTAGGATTAGGGATGTAGAATAAGGCATTAATATGTGCTTAATTACTACTAATAAATGGCTAATATTCTAGTAATATGCATGCTAATAAGCTACTAGTTAAGAGACCCTAAAATAAAGTGTTACCAACATTTTTTTAGATAATACAGTAACACTTCAGTTTAGAGACCAATTCTAACTATTAACTAGTTGCTTATTAGCATGCCTATTATTAACATAATAGCTGTTTATTAGTACTTATAAAGCACATATTCTGCATCCCTAATCCTACCCAATAACTTAACAACTATATTATTACTATAACTATTAATAAGCAGCAAATTAGGAGTTTATTGAGGCAAAAGTCATAGTTAATAGTTAGTTAATAGGGAGAATTAGACCTTAAAATAAAGTGTGACTGATAATACAGTAGTTTTACCAAGGTTAAGGCCCGTGTACACCAAGAACGATAACTTAGTATCACTAACAATAACTATATTTGGATGATATCGCTCTGTTTATTATAAGCTCGCTGCAGTTTTGTCGTCTGCATTCATGCATTTGGCAGATGCTTTTATCTTGTATTCCCTGGGAATCGAACCCATAACCTCCTGTTTTAGCTCCATTATTGTATGAACAGTAAGCGCATATACATTTTTGGGAATGACAGACAGAAAAAAAGAGATTAGTGGAAAGTTTACAGCGCAGTCCATCAAAGAGACAGATAATGAGATTTGTAGCTCCCACATCTGTTTGTAGGTTCTCCTCATAGAGTAAATTACCCCCAGCTTCTCCTCAGAACATTCTGTTCTGGCTCCACGCCTCCTTCATGCGTCTCGCTTCTTCCATTTCTTTAAAAGAATAGCCAGATGCAACCAAAAGAGCCACTGTTATGATGTCTGCAGAAATGACCAGCAGCCTCCGTTACAATGAGAGCTTTACGAGGCAGAGCTGCGCAGCTGGTTTGTATTTTCCTGAATGTCAGGCTCGCTGGCTCCATCCACGTCCAGATTCAGACGTGTTAGAGAACACTCTGTGTGAACTTCATTGAGTTTATTGAGCGCTGACAGACGCACAATGCGAGGTGATGGGACGAGCCCATAGGTGTGTGAGAGCTGCTTCTGTTTGCTGAGGTACAGGAGGAACCTGTTACGCTCATTCATCATGACCTGGATTCACACAAAAGAGTGCTGCAATCGCTTAGTGCTTGTGAATGAGTGCTGCAACAGCAGCTTTTGTTCACTGTAAAAAAAAAAAAAAATCCATAAAATTTACAGTAAAAAACTGGCAGCTGTGGTTGCCGGAATTCTACCATAAAAAATACAGTAACAACATTTTAGGTTTTAACTTAAATTTACAGTTAAATACCATAATTTCATTAACTGATATAATGTTAATATACCAACCTATTGAAGTACTGAAATCTGTTTTCACAGATTCACACAGGTCACATGATGAACCAAAGCCAGCTTTTAAATATTAACGTATATAGAAGGTGCACAGTGTCATTCACATAAACACTAAACACCATCATGGTGAGACTCATTAAACTGAAATACACAATAAACATTCATTTAACAACATTAGATGTAACATACAACCCTAATAAACATAACTGATAAGAAGAATCATAGTTATTTCAAAGAAAAAACATCAAATTCAAACAAAATTTGAAATGCAACGCAGGGAATTCTGGGAAATTCAGTTTACGGTTTTTCCCTGTAAATTTTACAGGAACTTACCTTTAACCATTTAACAGTTTTTTACCGTTAAAATCACGGTCATTTTTTACAGTGTTGTTTTTAGGAGAGGCGTTTGTCTGAAGTAGGTTGTTAGATCTTTCCGTCATGTATTGAATGGTTTATATATAAATGTATAGATGCGTGATATACACCGAGCAAGCCGTCAGATGTTCAGGAGGTAGTTTGATGTGCATGCTGTGACTCTCGTAAACATCTCTAAACTCGGTCATGTAACTCAAGCACATATTTGTGCTGCAGACGCGACTGATTGAGGCTTCAGGTCTTGCAGCTTTTTGAGGACTGACATTTATCATTCTGATAAGTTATAAATGGCTGATATTATTATTATACTGTTTACTCTAAATGAATTAGAAATAAAATACTAACAAAGCTAAATCATTTGCTTTAAATTCTGCTTGTAAGCTCAAATGTTAAAGTGTCAAAATGTCACTTAAAATGTCAAATGTTAAATGAAAATGTTAAAGATTACAAATAACAATGGTGTTAAATAATAATGAGTGCAGCT
Source organism: Tor tambroides (assembly GCA_021397915.2). Lineage (NCBI taxonomy): Eukaryota > Metazoa > Chordata > Actinopteri > Cypriniformes > Cyprinidae > Tor > Tor tambroides. The sequence goes on along the minus strand of JAFVLL020024888.1, from coordinate 1,761 downwards.
TTTAAATAAAAAAAATTTGAAGAAATGAGCATTAATAATAACTTCTATCTATCTACTCATAAATCAATATTAGTCCATAACAGATGTAGCACCAATATATTTTACATTTTACATGTATGCTTTAGAATACACATTATATTTAAATTTTATTTACAATTTTAAAAATTAAAAGTTTTTTTTAAAGAAAAACTGAGCAACCACACAGCAGTGTTGTTTTAGTATCAATGAGATACTAATGTAGTTTATATCAATATTTTATTACAGATTTTCTTTTTTCATTTTTCATTTAAATTTTTTTTTTGGTATTTATTTTAATTTAAAAATTTTTTTTTAAATTTTTTGTTGTGTTTTATCCTTTTATGATTTGCTTTTTGTTTTTGCTTTTTTCAAATGTCTGTATAGCTTTAAATAATTTTTATTTCAGTTTTAAATTGAGTTATATCAAGTTAAACAAAATGAACATGAGAAATGTTGCTCTGGCAACTACCTGAAATAAAAAAAAAAACTTTATTTCACGTAATAAAAACTATTTTTCCTGGCGTTCGATGTGGTGCAGTAATACCCGTGCCACACAGCAGCATGCTCTTTCATCCAGATCTTGCTCTGATCTGCTGTCTAATGAGCTGATGTTTTATCATTTCCCAGGTTCTCCTCATCCTCATCAGATCCCGTCTGCATCAGTCTATCCTCCTCATTCCAAACTACCTCAGGTGCAGCAGTTCATTCCCTCATACGTGAACACACACTTCCCCTTCCCATCCCCTTCGTCGGCCCCGGGCTCCCCGAGTCCCCTCGGCTCAGACGTCTCCAGTCCTGTTCCAGACGTCTTCCAGACGTCTCCGGCTCACCTGTGGCCTCCTCACAGTCAGCCGCTGTTCTCTCTGGCTCATGTGATGTCTATGGCCATGAGCATGGCCCAGTCCTTCATGCCCGCTCCGAGTCTGGTGCAGGCTGGGTATCCCCTCCTCTACACACCCCAGTATCCTCCGGAGGCGCAGTATAACCCCGAGTATTACCAGAGCGTGGATTCCCAGTATCGAGACGCCGTGATGTCTGCTGCTTCCAGAGCTGCTCCAGCGTCTGCTTCGGCCGGCCAGCAGACAGCAGCTGCTGCTTCTCAAGAGGGAACGCTGTTCGCAAGGGAATCCTCCAAGGAGTATCCTCACGGACACAGAGCGGCTTTCCCCAGACACTTACTGGAGCAGCGGAGCAGCCCCGGCTCTTCATCCGGACAGTCGTCTTCCTCACGAGCCAGTCCAGACAGCAGAGTAAGCCTTGCATTTCCTGATTCACTGAAAATAAAACCAAAATACAACGGCAAAGGCCTGAGGGAAGCACAGCACTGTGTTCATTAACTCGTGAGCAGCTCAGGACCTGGTGTTTTCTGCAGCTCGGAGGGTTCAGTTTGCAGTAAATGCTGCTCCAAACTCTGACATATGCAGCTTTTTCAAATGCATGTTAATGCAACCCAGTCATCTCTCAAACATGTAACAAGAAGAGCATATAAACCTGCTTTTGACAACAAAACAGAAGATGGTTTACAATTTGAAAAAGAAGAAATTGAGACATAAATATTAGTATTGTCATTTTACAAATTAAAACTTTAAGTAAAATAAAATAATAAAAATTATTAATATTTTGCGGTGAAATATTACAATAATAATAATAATAATAATAATAATAATAATAGTTAGTCGTATTTACATATTTGGTCACTTTATTCTTTTTTTTTTTTTTTTTTTGGCCAAATTGTGAATTTTT
>JAFVLL020024887.1:0-11213 GCA_021397915.2 Tor tambroides | reverse complement strand
AAGCGAGCCGAACCGTTACCAAAACGTGACGTGTAAACGCTGCTGATCACTGATTGGCCGGAGAGAATCGTCACTGCCTGCATCATTGAACTTGCTGCATGAGACACGACAGACCCGCTAGATTTAAATCAGTACAGCCAGCGAAGGATCGAACGCAACTGTTTTGAATGAGCGCACCTTTCTTTTAACAACCAAAAATGGCTGTTTTGTTGTGTGTCGATACAGACGTTCCTCTCGTTGATAGCCGAGGAGCGGATCCAGAGAGAGCGTGATGGAGCGACGCGGAATTAAAAAGTTTTTCAGGAGTCACGGCAGTAGAGGCGGCGCAACTATAACGACACGTGAATAATCCCGCCCTCTCTAAAGCGGTACTAAACCGAGCCGAACTGAGGCGTGCCGTGCCGTTCTGAACCGATCCGAGCCGAGTCGTACCACGCAGTGGAAAAGCGCCATAAGTGCATCTCCATATTATGCAACCTAAAGATATTTATGAAGCAGTAATTAGCTCATAGAGGTTGTAATGTGTTTTAATGTTCAGTGTAAGATGGCCATTTGAATACCACTTTTTGGATTTTGTGAACTACTGTGTGTTGAAATTTATAGTAGTGTTTTGGAGTTATAGTAGGCAACTTGTGTATTAGTTAGTTGTAGAAGACTACTTGTGTATAGTATATTTGTGTTGCAATCACAGTGTATTTCCGGTGTAGGTTGAATGCCACCCTTGTGAAAAAGAAGTGCACTTATTAATAGTATTGAATGTGCATTTGTAGTGTACTTCAAATCTTAAAAGTATACATAATGTAATTTTAATAAATTAAAATTCCACTTAGTGTAAGTGTACTTAAAGGTAGTATACTTTCATGACATCATTTCATGTTTTTAACACTTACACCGTGTCTACACCGGACGCGACAGTTGTTGTGTCGCGCCGCACCGCGCCGCAACAGCTAAAGTCTGTCTACACTGGACAAGACAAAGCGACCGTTGAAAATCATTTGAAATTTGTGTCAGCACGTCATAAATAGAACGCCGCATCCAGTGTAGACAGCATCACTGATTATAATGAGTTCTATAGTATTTTGTCGCACCACGCCGCTCGCGTCCGGTGTAGACACAGTGTTAAGTACACATTTAAAAAGTGTATCTTATAATAATGTCGAAATAAAAGTTTTACTTTTCAAATCATTTTTATTTTAAACCGTTATGTTTTATCTTTTATCGTGTTTCTAAGAAGTACACTTATTTTCGTGTAATGCACATGTAAAGTCTAAACTGTGTTATTTGATATTACGTTTAAAGATAATATACTTTAAATGTACTAAATTGCAACTTTATCATTACAAATGTGTTATTAAAATATATTTCAATGCTTGACATACAAGAAAATCAATAGAACTAACATAATAAGGTAAATTTTAGTTTATAATAAATGTTTGTCAGCACATTTGGCAGTACTCTTTAACCATACTTAAAAAACAATACAAGTAATTATGAATTATACAGATATACTTAAGTCCTATCTAAGTGGGTTGAAAAAAGTTTGCATTTAATTGTATAATTGCATTTAATATAAATTTAAACTATAATACACTTTCATTTAAATGTAATTGGCATGCAATTATATGTCTGGATACATTAAATTCAGTTTGCGAATTCACCCAAAAAGTCTGTCATATTACTGACCTTCAAATTGTTCCAAACTTGTATGAGTTTCTTTCTTCTATTGAACATAAAAGATTTTGAATAATGTGGGTAACCACACTGTTGCTGGTAGCCATTGATTTCTATAGTATGGGAAAAAATAGTATGGAAATCAATGGCTATTGGCTACCAGCAAATGTTTGGTCACCAATATTCCCTTAAAATATCTTCTTTTGTGTTCAGCAGAATGTTTAAACAGTATGGTTTCATACAACATGAGGGTGAGTAGTGAGGGTGTTTCAGAAAAAGGAGACATGCAAAAAATCAGGAATGTGGTTGGCAGCGACTGGTCTAAAGTTTACTTTTTAACAAGGGGTGTATCTGTGATATTTGTGCTTGTGGTGCATTTATGTGTTAGTAACCATGCCATTTGAGAGAATGAGTTTAGGGAATGACTAATTAATATTAACATTACTATATATTCCCTTTTAATTTCAGGTGTAGCATAAAGCTTACATAATGAAATGTTGGGAATAAGTATGTAAAATTATTTATTTGCCAACCAACAGTAATTTCTGTAAATTTGTGCCAGTTAAACAGGGATTCGGTAGAGCAGATTCACAGCAGCTTTGGTGCCTCTGCTCTATTGCTATTCTCTTCATGACTGCTGTGCATTCTCATTGGTGTGATGGCATGTTTGGGATTTCATACAGTCCACGAATCAGAAAAGTGTGCTGTTGCTGCCAGATCCCGATTACCAAAATCACCTTGTATTTAATGCAAAACTTGAGAAAAACAAATGAAGCAAAAATTGTAACTATAGCAAAGCTTTGCGATTTTAACTAAATCACAGTCCGTGTTTTGTTTTTGTTTGGAAGGTTGATTTGCAGAGCGTGCTCTTGAAGTGTAGCCATGTCCTATTTTATTAAGCATCTTTGGGCTTGTTGTTTGGGCTTGGCTTATAAAGCAATCCCGTTTATGGAGTTATTAAAGTTGGCAGGTGCAGGTTGCGATATTTTGGTAAGTGTCTTATTTCCAAGGTAACAAGTTTGGATTTAGTTTATAATAGGCTTGTTCTTATTTGCCATATTTATAGCAAGATCTGGCAACACTAATTGAGTCAAACTATAACTGGTTCGTTGTTATTTCTTGTACCGTGCATACAGAAGAGAGACACAACTTTAATATGTGTTTAAATATGTTATTAACAACTAGTTGTTCAATTCGGTTCTGTACATGCTTTGTAGAATTTCTAAAAATGCTAATACACTCATGTGTACAATGTATTAGTGTTGTAGTTTATGCATACAGTGTTTTGAGGGGTTGTGATTAAAGGTCAGTGCTGTAGGGTGTGCAGTAGCTCAGGGTTATGATGTTGTAGTTTGTGTGTGTGGTGTATATAGTGGCAGTGCTGTAGGGTGTGCAGTAGGTCAGGGTTATTGTGTGATATCTGTTATCTGCAGCCCACACTCAGCGCTCCAGTATGTTCAGTACTCAGCACTAGTGGAGTCTCAAAACCCTGAGCTTAGCTCTTACAACAACACACACCACAACAGTACATTACTGCAGACACACACACACACACACACACACACACACACACACAGCTGCAGATCTGCAAGCACACAACCATTGAGGAGCCCAGGAATAAGAGCAAACATGTTCCTTTGTGCAAGTGTTTTGTGTAGCCAGTGACGACAAAGCACACAGGTTTGGAGATCTCAGTTGCCATATGGGAGCTTTCACACTACAATGTGTGTTCAGTCACACATATCATCTCGTTCTCTGCACCTGTCTAATGTTCCAGCGGAGGTCTGTCTGGGGAGATCACACACCATCACCATCTGAACTCATGCATCGCTCAACCCACCCTCGCCATCTGAGCAACAAAACATCACATGCAGTCACTTTACAACTGGCTAAAGATATTAAAACCACAAATTATTTTCAAAATCAACTATTTACTGTGAGTAAATCATGCGCATATGCCAATACATTTTGCGCTAGGTGACATAATAATGTCTGTTGTTAGCCATTGGCTGATAAATTGTTACCAGTGTTAAGTTCAAGGTTTTTTCGTGTCAAAATAACTGGATTCATTTGTAATTATTCAGCTTTGAAGAACATTTTATATAGAACTATGGAATTATGTACAGATATGATATTTACAGATTTTTATCTACAGGTTCAGATGTTGAGGTTATCAGCTTGCTTATCTGTGTTGCATAACCTGCTTTCTGGAACACATCCTTGGTGTTGTTATGCATGATGGCTCAGTGTTGTCTTCTCTTTTCTTCATTAGTGCTGTTTAAAATGCCATGGCTGTCTAACCATTTGAGATATTTGACCTCCTTCATAGCTCTATAAAGTGGACTATTCTGCGAAGAATTCAAATGGGTCAGATATGATTTGTGGTCTGCGCCAACATGCATATATGATTTTCTCTGCGCTGTCCTGTCTCTGGAGCACACGTATGTACACTGCGGTGCTTCACCTGACCCAAAACCAGCTTTCACAGGCAAGCATTCACACCCTTGTGTAAAAGAAGTGCACTTAATTGTATTGAATGTGCACATGTAGTGAATTTCAAATCTCAGAAGTATTTAAAAAAAACTTTACTTGCTGATGATAATATAATATTAATGAACTTTAAAATGCCACTTATGTGTGCTTAAAGAGAATGCACTTTCATGACTGTTTAACACACTTTTAAAAAAAGTGCACTTTGTAACAATGTCAAATCAATTTACAAATTACTTTAAGTACATTTTAAGTGATTTTTTTTAATAATCTTTTATCATTCTTTAAAGGGGTAGTTCACACAAAAAGGAAAATTCTGTCATTAATTACTCACCCTCATGTTGTTCCAAACTCATAAGACCTTCATTCATCTTCGGAACACAAATAAAGATATTTTTTGATAAAATTTGAGAGCTTTCTGACCCTCCACAGATAGCAACAATAAAATAGTCGTGGTACTCTCATGAATGGCGGCAGATGGTGACATAGTAGAGAAGAGTTGTTGAATATTTTTGATATTTTTGTTTTTTTGTGCACAAAATGTATTCTTGTAGCTTCATAAAATTACGGTTGAACCACTGATGTCACAGCAGTATTTTAATGATGTCCTTACTGCATTTCTGGGCCGTGAACATGGTAGTTCCCTTGCTGTCTATGGAGGGTCAGAAAACTAAGGCTGCGTTTACACTGCAAGTCTTAATGCACAGATCCTATCTTCTTTCCATATCCGATTTTTTGGCCCATCTGTTTACATTCATTTTAGACACGACTGGTATCTGATATCTGTGTTTACATTAATTCATGCCCAAAAGGATTGTCTGCAGTGATCGCTTTACTATGCACATGGTAGACCCTCAGGTTTTAAATGGCCGTGCTATTAAAATTATATAAATAATTCACGTCGAATGGCCATTATTATTTGCCAGCAACGGACTGAACAGCAAATCTGACTGAACAGATAAAGATGGGAAAATAATGATAATTTTAATTTATTAGACTATTTCATCTACAGCTGAGGTAGAATTCTTTAGAGAAATAAAGATGATATTTATTGAAATGATTTCGAATGAATTAACGAGAGAGAGAGAGAACAAACGAACGCATGCACCCACGTGCGAGCGGAGTGATTGTGAAGCATTGCGAACAAGCGTCGGTTTAATAACAAAAACTGATAAGTTATCACCTCATTGCTGAGAAATATAATGTAGCTTTTAGCTGTTGTATTTTCAAAATTCACAGGGCAAGGGTTGAAAACCAGCTCCTGAATGTGCAATTTCTTACCTATATAAAGTTTCCATCTCAATAAAATGCGAGCGCATACAGCACGCCGGCATTAAAATGCCATTAAAAATCTTTATGAGCAAACGTGTCACTCTCGCATTGGGAGTTCTGTGGAGAATCGGATATGCGTGTTTAGACGTAGGTCGGATGTCCAGATATCGGATATGTATCTGATTTAAAACTACATTTGGAAACGGCTCAGATCGGATACGAAAAAATCAGATCTCGTGCGGATTTTTGTGTTTACACGGGTGCATCAAATTCCGATCTGTGTCAGATATGGGCAAAAGATCGTATTTTTTCTGCCAGTGTAAACGCAGCCTAATATATACATAAAAACAATTTTTACAAACCCATTGCAGATGTTTTATTGAAATTATAATATATTAAGTGCAATTAGCAAATACCATTTAAATATGAGAAATATGAACCATTGAAATTTTAAAATATTTTGAAACAGTTGTGACGTAATGAATCCTCGTTTACTGAAATCACATGACTTTGGCAGTTTGATATGCACCACTGGTTCAAAACAAATTTGCTTCAAAGCATCCATCAGTAGTAAAAGCATGGCATAGCATTGATATGAAGTTTCCCTATTGGTCACATTCTTGTTCCATAGGTTAGGGTATGTTTTCATTTCATTACAATTAACATACAGTTAAGTGTCCGAAAACTTTACATTCAGTTCACACTTAAGTATTTTCTTTTATAGTATTTTATTTTCTTACTCTTTTTTAAATGCATACTGTGTAAGAAAAAGTGATGAGGACGTTGAAGGTCTTGATGAAGATGTTTATTGCAGCATAGCAGTGACAAAGTGCATGTCGTACCTTGGGTTCAACGGAGGTGGAATGAACCCAGAACATGCTAAGTTCAAACCTTTTATACATTTTCAGTTTACTACCCTTCATGTAAATTAAGTTGCTCCTGTTGTAAAAGCTGTAGTCTGTATCTTAATTAAGTTCTGACACCCCTTTGTCTGAGGTGGTTCTCAGTGTCCCACACCTGCTGCCATTCTACAATTGGTGACCATTTGCTCAGGATGTGATCATCCCAAATGGTCGACAATCAACATAACTGTTGACTTCCTTTTTCTCTATAATAATTAAGTCAGTTTGGGAAATGAGCATGATCAAACACATTGTGGAGTGGAATCTGGGTCGAGGCAGGCTATAGTTTCTTACAACTGTAAAGTCTACTTTTCACAGGTGTATTTACTTCAAAAATTCTAGTTTTCTATAATACACATCAGTCATTTATCTCTAAAGGATTATACAAACACATAAACTTGTAAAATATTGTTTAGAAACACAAGATGATTGAATATAGAATAAAAATATGACACTGCTTCAAAGCTTTGACATTATACAGCTTCAGTAATATATTACTGTCATACACAGGGGATTTTCTCAAAGTTATGTGTGTTATTTAGTGATTTCATCCTCTGTGTTGGCTTCTCTAAAGGTACAGCCAGAGCCATTATGTAAGGATGATTTGTCCTCTGCTGCGCTCTCTGAAACAGCTTGGGGCCAAACGGGAGAGAGACACATCTCTGCTGCTCACCCAGACGCACACGAATGCAACTCACAGCAACACACATCTCGCGTGCTCAGTTGCACCCCGCACAACACATTCACACGCTCCCATTCATCCCTCCGATTCCGACATTTCCTCCGACAGCAGCTCGCAGCGCCGTTAATCATGTGTGATCTTTGGGGTGTGATCGAGAGTATGAGAGAAGATGTTTGATCAGACTCTCTCAGCCCAGAGCGCAAGAGCCTGAAATGTACCATGCGAGAGAGATTAAAAGAGAGAGAGGCTACATCAGGACTGTCTCTCCGGCTGCACGTGGGCGTTTATGAGAGTCTGAGCGTTAACTTCTCATTGCTTTTGCAGGCTCCGTAGAGCCTTATTAAAATGCAGAGGAAAGTTCGTTATCTGTAAATTACTGGAGAGGGAATGACAGTATGAGCAGCAGCCGCTCCGCTCAGCATGTGGACCTCAGCATCCGTCAGCTCGGGCTGAAGTGTCTGAGGCTCTTTTCACACTTTGTTTGATCGCTTGGTCCGAACTTGCATTCAATTCCACCTGCTTGTCCCCGCAGGTCTCTTTATACATTATAATTTTGGGTCCAAACTGTCACGTAATTGAAGAGAACACTAACTTGAGTACTAGCAGCAGGTGTTTACATGATAACATTAAAGCCCAAATGAGCTCTGCAGACTTTTTCACTGATTTTGAGGAGAAATCTGGTTAACTGAATAAATATAAAACATGGCAAAATGTGTCAAATTGACCTGAACCCCTTGTGAAAAAGTGCATTTATTTGTATTAAATGTGCACTTGTAGTGTACTTTAAATCTTAAAAGTATATAAAAACTGTGCTTGCAGATAATAAAATATTAATGAAATAAAATGAGAGTATTAATGTATGAAAATGAATGAAAACTTAAAGAGAGACACTTACATGACTATATTTCTTTAGAGGGTTCACTTTGTAATAACCAATGACTTGTACATATGGGTACAGTCATTTTAGACACTTCCAAAACTGTTGCAACAGAGATGGAAATACAATTTTTAAATACATGAATTATGTTCCCATCGTTGTTGCCACAGATTTGGAAGTGCATTTTTCTGTTCTAAAGAAGGTGTCCCAATACTTTTGTCTATATAGTGTATGTACTAGTCATTGGTGTTTGGTGATGAGTTTTTGGCTCAAGGTCTACATTTACAGTCACACCAGAGGTGTTCAACTGGGATTAGGACTTGGTTTTATGCAGACCAGTCAAGTTCTTCCACACTGACTGAATCACTCATTTTCTTTTTGAACCTTGCCTAATACACAGAGGCATTGTCATGTTAGAATAGAAAATGGTCCTGTCCAAACTGTTGCTATAATATTAGAAGAACACAATTTCCTAGAATATCAATATATGCTTTAACATTAAGATTTGTACTCATAGAAATTACTAAAGTAGTCAAACCTGTTCATTAGAAGGGGGCGACCCAATACTTTTGGCAATAAAGTGTATATTTAAATAGAAGTTACAATAGAAATGACATTAAAATGATAAATGCCTGTCAGTATATTTGGCTGTAACCATATTTCAAATACAATAGAAGTAATTATTAAATTACATATAAAGATGTATGTAATTCCTATACGTGAGTCCTAAGAAAAAACACTCTAAAGTTGAGATAAATGCATTTAATATAAACTATGAAACATATTCATTTAATTGTAATCAATATGCAGTTACATTCAGTTCACAAAGTACATTTTTGTAAAGTATATTATTTTCATAGTACAAACTCTTTTTAAAAGTATGCTGAAGTGTACTTATTTTCACAGGGGAGCACTATGCTTTCTCAATAAATCACACAGTTAGAGATATCGTTCCATGTCCAAAGCACAAACGGTGCAGGATGAGTTGCGCAGAATTTTAATAATGTGGGTGTAGAGTTTAGATGTCATCTCTAAGCCAAAATATGAGCAATAGTAATAGTAATGGTTGTCTTGGGTTTGTACATAGCAGCACATGTCACTTCCTCTTTGCCTTATTCACAGTTTCAAGGACAGCATAGAAAAATCGTCCTATTCTGACTGGCTGATTAATAACAGCATTGCAGAGCTGGTTGCCTCCACTGGACTTCCTGTGAATATCAGCGATGCCTACCAAGACCCACGCTTCGACGCTGAAGTAAGATCCCTAAACAAATGAATACAATTGGAATAGATCAATTAGTTCAGTACATATAAAGGCAAACATTTTTATAAGTTCATGCATGTGAGTTTTGTTTGTAATCTAACCCATGATCTTGCTAACGCCATGAACTGCAGGAAAGAGCACAAAATAAATAAATAAATAAATAAAACCAGACAGCTAGCAAATATTAATAATATTGATTGTTTGGGTGTTGATTTTCACTTACTGCACCTTTAAAGGTTTACACTTTAATACACTCGAATTAACATCATAACAGTCTTACCCAGAATTTTAACGTGTAATAAAAGGGCTAGTCTCAGTTTCACACTATATATTGTTGCAGTAATATACATTTTAACTTTATAATTGAGGGACTAGTCGAAATTGTATTCTGTGGTAATGGGCAGCATATTACAGATGCTACAGAAAGAGCTGTATTTAACCCAGAATCTTCCTTTAAAGAGCATGATTAAAGATGAGAGAGACTTCTGCTCTGCTTAAAACCTTGGACCTCTGTCGGCTCTTGTGTATCTTCAAAATGCCAGCAGCACAAGATTATATAACACTGTGTCTTCAGATGATCTCATATTTTTGCTCACTTCTCCTCACATACTTATAGTCAGATCATTTGCTTTTTGATATGGTGACAAGTGTTTGTTTGTAATGTCTTCAGGCAGATCAGTTCTCTGGCTTCCATATTAGATCTGTCCTATGTGTCCCTATCTGGAACAGTAACCACCAAATCATAGGTAAGTTATCCAGTTAAGCGCTGTTGTTTCACTACATATAGTATGTACTGATGTTCCCTGCTCTGCTGTGTTGTATTATGTTGTGTGCTAGAGTTCAGTGATGTGTGTGTGTGAGAGAGAATGGAAGACAAACATGTTTATATAGGATAATGTCTTTTTAAATGTATATCTGTGTGTCACATCAGCATGTGTGTGGGTGGGTGCACAAGTGCACTGTGTGTGGGTGGATGTGTGTGTGTGTGTGTGTGTGTGTGGGAGGACTGTCAGGAACCAAAAGTCATTATGAGCACAAACAGCCAGTAGAAGCAGAAGTCAAGGATGTCTTCATTCAAAAGATTTCTCTCTCCCCTTCTCGCTCTCTTTCTTTATCACTGCCATAGTTTCAGAACCAGTTTTTCTTTTCTTTCAAATCATGTATAAAGCCAGTGTGGAAACATTACAGCACTATGAGGAGAGAAAAGATTTAATGCAGAAACTTGACATTTAGTGCAGAAACCTCACAGTCCATAAATGAAGGATTTTATATCCATATAAATACTGTAGCTTTTTTAAGTCCTTGGGTATGTTTGGAATTGTATTCAGCATACTATGTGTTTGTAGTATGCAGTATATACTACAAATGTTTTGTATGGATGAGATGCCCAGATGCCTACTAAAAACATGTGCACTACACAAATAAAGTGTACATGAAATAATGTATAATAAACTAATAAACGAGAATGAGAAGCGATATCAACCTGCTGCTTTGTAACATTTCATCCTTTACATTATATAAAACATTATAAACATTATATAAAATGAATAAAGTGTTTTTTTCTTAATTGCTTTATATAGTTGGTAACATTTTCGTCTAATAAAATACAAAAAAAATATGGTCACAATTTAGTTTGAGGGCTATTAACGATGACTCTTGCCTGAATAAACTCCCAATTTGCTGCTTATTAATAGTTAATAAGGTAGTTGTTAAGTTTATGGGGTGAATTAATGGATCTAAAATATGATTATGCTGAATAAGGCATTAATATGTGCATTATAAGTACTAATAAACAGCCAATATGCTAGTAATATGCATGCTAATAAGCAACTAGTTAATAGTGAGAATTGGTCCCTAAACTAAATTGTTACTAAAATGTAATCTAAGAAATTAATATAATCCTTATTATAGTAAGATTTATCCTAATGTTTTATCTCAATCCCATTACCACAGAATAAATTTCAACTGCAAAAAAAAAAAAAACGACAAAAAGCGACATTTGGCTCACATTGATGGAGAATATGAAAGCATTATATACAATACATAAATAAAATA
>JAFVLL020024886.1:0-12857 GCA_021397915.2 Tor tambroides | reverse complement strand
TGGCCCTCGGAATACAACGCTCTGTCTTATTCAGAAACACAAAGGGAGAGTCGGACTATTAAACACTCCGGAAAAAATGCAAAACATCACCATTTAGGCTCTCGTTTTAGGACTTTCTTTTTCCGATGCCACTGTTCCCTCCACTCTTTCTTTGACCTGTGGGAAACATCCATTCATCATACCGTATTATTAAAACTAGGCATGGCAGCTCCATGTACCGCCTGTGATAAATATAGACAAGACTGCTCTCTCTGTCTCTCTCTCTCTCTCTCTCTCTCTCTCTCTCTCTCTCTCACTCCCTAACTCTCTCTTTTGCTTTCTTGCTTTCCTTCTCTCTTCTCAACCTTCCTCTGCTTGCTCAAAGTAAGCTAATGAGGAAGAAGAAAAGAGATATAGAGACACGAATATGGCGTGTGTGTTTGAAAAAACTTCAAGAAGATGGGGTGTGAAGGTATGGTTGAGAAATGAAAGGTAATGGCCCAAATGAACTGCTTCAGGCGGGACAATGTTTAAATTTCCTGTCTTTAATTACATTACAAGCACCAGTCCCAGTAGGTGCTGCTGCGGCTGCTGCTTCAGGCCCCTCTTTCTGCTGTTTCATCCAAGGAGGCAAGGAAAGCAGACATTGCAAAAATAAAACCAAAAATATTAAATAGTGTGTAAACAAGAGTCACCAAGAGTGACACCGGTGGATAATGTTTCAGAGAGAAGCTCTAAAGCATGACCTGAATATGATTTGGTGTAATGGCGAAGTATGTGAAAGAATGCCTACATATCATTTGTGAAGGGCTGATTACCTTATCAGTGAGACAGCTTGTCAAGTTTTCTGCAAATCTGCCTGAATGTGTCAAACTGATGAAAACAGAAGTGGCAAGTAAAAAACTCACTATTCATCCCAATCTAACTGAATCTAAAGTGACATGAAATGATCTGTGAGCAAGTCCATTTAGGTAGCAACTCTCATTATAATTTAAGATGCACTTCTGTCTCTCCAATCTTTATGGCACCAGCAGAGCTTACCGAGGATTTATGAATGAATAGCTGAATTAGTAGTAACATAAAGCATGAATGCTGCTGTATTATTATGCAATGTAAAAATATTTAAAAATGCACAAACATGAGAATTTGACTTGACATGAACAAATAGCCTGTAAAATACTGGAATATAACATCCCTGCATTGTATATTATGTTTTAACAGTGATTTTTTTTAAATACCTATAATAACAAAAATTGAAAGCAAAATAAATGTTAGAAATAAAAATGTTAAATAATAATAAATAGAAATATTAATAATAGGGCTGTCAACGTTAACGCGTTAACGCATGCGATTAATCTAAAAATTTTAATGCATTAATATTTTTTTTAATGCAAATTAATCGTTTGATAAGGTTTAATTGCAGCGCGGAAGGTTATCTATCATTGTGTGATAAGGGTACAGCAAATCAGTGTTGCCAGGGTTACGGTTTTCCAGCACAATTGGGCTATTTTGAAAATGCATTCGTGGGAAAAATTACAGAGCCGTGGGTTGCGGTTTTTTTGGACTACTTTTATAATGTACCACAGCCGCCCAAAGTCTATATAGACAAATAAAAATGAAAATAGATCCTTTTACTAATGTGTATTATACTTGGAATATATACCTGGCAACTTAAGAACAGAGAGGCTGTTGGTTGTGTGAGTTTCAGTCAGAGAATACATGTTAAGGCTTTTACACAGCAGAAATAAACATGACAACAGCCACTATAGATTATATAAAATAATAAAAACACGATTACGATATGATATGGTTTGTATGTGATTTTCTTGAGATTTGGATATTTTCATAATAATGAATGTGTACATCTGAAATGTTAATTTGTACAGCGATAAAAGGCTCTAAATAGCATATTTTATCAACAGTAAACAACCAAATTCCACATGTGGTCGCAAAAGGAAGTTATTACAAACACTCGATGGTGCTTTAAAGTGAGTTTTCAGTAAAAGTGTACTATTAATCTCATAAATTGTCTTATGTAGCATGATGCTAATGTTAGCTCTAATGCAACTGCAGAACATGACTGTGATTAACGCAATTAAATTTTTTAATCGACTGACAGCACTAATTAATAATTACATTAATAATAAAATGAGGAATATGACAACTCTGTAGCCGAACAGAAAATGGTCTGAAAAGTAGTTTTTATTTAGCATTACTTCTAGAATTATCTAATATCTAAATACACCTAGAACTCCCATATGAACTGTTTGATGAATTATTAACAATATTCCTTCAACATTGCTCATAAAAGAAAAAAAAAATCTAAATTATTTTTCTCAATATAGTCAATTAAAACAGCTAACTTTGCACTTCTTGACCTTTCCATAAAACACTGCCATTTTTGTCTAAAACAAAGAAATAAAATAAAATGTGTTATTTATTTATACTTTTATTACATCTTGTCCTGTACATGTAGAGTCATGGAGAAGAAAATGTGTAGGAGTCTTGAAAATCAAAAGTCATACGGCTTTAAAACAACATTCGTTAATTTAAATACTGTATTTTCTATTAATGCCATCAGCATTGCTTCTGAAAGGTAAAAGAAAATATGTTGCAATATTGCTGGTATATACATTTTGTAACATAGTACATACAGTAAAAGTTTGTCCCATGTGCCATATGGAAACTGTTATAAACATCAAATGAAACCCAACCACAAATTTACATTTTGTAAAGCCCCAACACACAGAAAGATGTCTTCTCTACTGCCCTAATTCCTCATGAAACACTTCTATACCCCCTCAATCGTTCATGCTGTGATTGTCCTCATATCCTTCCATACATCTCCAGTGCTATAACTCATTAATCATTTACACAACATGAAACAGTAATCGAAATAAACCACAATACTGCATAAGCAATTTCTTTGCTGACAGCTACTCAGGGACTCTAACAAGCTCTAACTTTAAAAGGTTTGGACTGGATGTCACTGCGGACATGTAGTATAGAGGGAAAGACGAAGATGAAGAGAAAAAAGAAAGCTATATATAAAGATAAACCATTATATAAAGATCTAACATTGTATATATAAAGATATAACATTTTCTGTAAATCTATATATTTTTGTCCTTTAAATTATATGCAGGTAAGATTTTAATGCTTTAGACAAAGTCTCTCGTGCTCTTACGTTCACCAGTGCTGCATGTATTTGTTCAAAAATATAGTAAAAACATTAATATTGTCAATATTGTTTCACTTCAGGAATACTTCAGGAATCATTCTAATACGCTAATAGGTGCTTAAGACATTTAATCACATTTCTTTTAATTATCAGTTATCAATGATGAAAATAGATGTGCTGAATAATATTTTTTACAGAAACTGTCAGAATTTTTCTTCTGGATTCACTGATGATTAGAAAGTTCAAAATAGCAGAATTTATTTTAAATAGAATTATTTTTTGTAACAATAAATAGTCTTTTGATCAATTTAATGCATGCTTGCTGAATAAAAGTTTAAATTTCTTTCCAAACAAATATAGTGTGTGTAAAGAAGGAACGTAGAAAAACAAAAAAGATGCGTTAAAAAAAAGTTCCTCCCTTTTCAGTCTCTATGACTTCCCCCCACAGCGGAATCAGCCATTTAACACTGTGAGAGGCTCCGTGGTGAGAGCGAGCTGATGGGAGTGTGCTGGAATCATGTACCCCAGCAGGAGAGCCCGGATTGGGACTGTGAGAGTCACCTCTCCCCCCTGCTGGAGGCACATGTCTCATGGAGCTGCAAACAGCAGGGGAGGAGCAGATGACCTGACCTACCAGAAGGTCAAAATACGCGGGTGATTTAAAACACCAAAAAGTGGTTAGCACAAGCGTTGATGCTGGAGACGCACATCCAGCTAAAGACATTTACCTAAATACACTATATTGCCAAAAGTATTGGGTCACCCCCTTCTAATGAACAGGTTTGACTACTTTAGTAATTTCTATGAGTACAAATCTTAATGTTAAAGCATATAATGATAGTCTAGGAAATTGTGTGCTTCTAATATTATAGCAACAGTTTGGACAGGACCCTTTTCTATTCTAACATGACAATGCCTCTGTGTATAAGGCAAGGTTCAAAAAGAAAATTATTGATTCAGTCAGTGTGGAAGAAAGAAAAAAAAAAAAAAAGTGATGTATTGTCAAGTATGGTGACCCATACTCAAAATTGGTGCTCTGCATTTAACCCATCCAAGTGCACACACACAGCAGTGAGTAGTGAACAAATGCACACACACACACCGTGCACGCACACCCGGAGCAGTAGGCAGCCATTGTTGCAGCACCCGGGGAGCAATTTGGGGTTCGGTGCCTTGCTCAAGGGCACCTCAGTCATGGTATCAAAAGTGGTGAGAGCACTGTTCATTCACAATCCCCACCTTCAATTCCTGCCGGTGCGAGAATCGAACCGGCGACCTTCTAGACCACAACTAGACCACAACTAGACCACAACTGACCCTAAGTCTTTTATGCAGACTTGACTGGTCTGCATAAAACCAAGTCCTAATCCCAGTTTAACACTGGCTCTGATGTGACTGTAAATGCAGAACTTGAGCCAAAAACTCATCACCAAACACCAATGACTTGTACATACACTATATAGACAAAAGTATTGGGACACCCCCTTCTTTAGAACAGAAAAATGCACTTCCAAATCTGTGGCAACAACGATGGGAACATAATACATGTATTTAAAAATTGTATTTCCATCCCTGTTGCAACAGTTTTGGAAGTGTCTAAAATGACTGTACCCATATGTACAAGTCATTGGTGTTTGGTGATGAGTTTTTGGCTCAAGGTCTAATGAGAACTGGAGAAGGTAGTTAATGTGACAATGAAGGAAAAAGTTACAAATAGAATAAAATAATAAAAAGGTTTGTTTAAATGACATGACAAAACAGCATTGTTCTCCAGTGAACAAAGCAATTTTAAGACCTTCTGACATGCTTTCCACAAATTAACCTGTCTTAGTGCTTTTAGATTAAAAGTAATGTGTGTATTTGTTTTGATATTAAAATACTTTCCACTATCCCACTTTAAAGGGGACTAGATTCATGAAATGAAATCCGAATATATTTTTAGCTCAGTGTATGACTAAAATTTCCAAGATTATAGTCTATAAATGTAAAAAAAATAATAATAAAATAAACAGGTGACAATATATTGGGCAAGAATGAACACACAAGGTTAGATGCTAAAAAACCGTGAGGCTGAGGTTGTGTGACTGGTGCGCTCTCACCTCAGCGATGGGTACGATACCCTGTAGGTCTCTCTGGCTGATGTAGATGGTGGAGATGACTTCGGCAGACGCTCCAGTGGAGGGATACTCTATCTGCCAGCGGATGGACTGCGATGACCGCAGGTTGATGAAATTGTCAATCTCAAAGTCCACCCACATGATCTCATAGAAGGAACCATCAAGTCTGTTGAGAAAAAGAGAAAGACAGATGTTGGATGAGGGGGAGAGAGAGAGACATTCTTAGATCAAGGAAGATCAAGGGCTTTAGTACAACTGCTGCCGAGAGTAAGACTTTATGCTCTGTTTTGATGTCTATTCCCACATCCTCCAGGACAGCAGGGGGAAGTATTGCCTTTGGCCTCCTACAAAAGTTAGCATAAAAAATTCAGTGATTATGTGATGATAGACTTTAGAACAAAGAAGCCTTTCAAGATATGCTCTTTTTCACAAAAGTAAAAGAAAAAAAGGAAATAATATATTCAAATATCAAAATGTTAATATGTGTGTGTGTAACAGGTGATAATTAATAATTTGGGGTTTGCTTAATGAAAATAATGTCAAACAAAATAATACAATTCTAAAAAAAATCTAATTCAAATATTAACAAAACCTATAATAGTATCTCAATGATACTAAAATAACACTGCTCAGAAATTAATTGCTCAATTAATTACAAAGAAACAGCAAGTAACACAGTGAATTAGATGTAAAATGTTTAAATAGAAAGACTGAAAAACTAATGTAAAAATGTTGGGTAATTGGTTACTTCGCAATGTTTGAAATACTTCTGTTTTAAACCATAAAGGCGAGCCAATGGATATCACACAAGCAACGTACAAACTTTGCGCAAGAGTTATGCTGGTGAACGTCTTAATCTCAGTCAACTGACTATGCAAAAAGTGAAAGTAAAACGGAATGACGGAGTCATGACGGAGCTTTCGGCATCTAATATTCTCTCAGAGATGCGAATCTACTTCAATATATGCTGATAACGGTATATAGCTAATTGTTTTAATTTATTCCCTTAATATTTCTCTTGTGGGCCGTACATAGTGGGGAAAAAATGAGAAGAAACGTATTTTGTGTTAAACAGGTTGTTTTTGAAAGTCGGTGCTTGAAATTTTATTTCATTGATTTTATTGATGACTGCAGTGTTAATATTTTAATTATAGGCCTGAAATTCATTGTATATGTTTTAAAAGACCTTTAAAAAACAAACAAACAAAAAAACACATTTTAAATGAGGAGTAAATAGCCTAATCTTTTATCCTCGCAGCGCGTCAGTTATCTGGTAATTACTGCAGGGCAAATTAATTGTAATTTTATTTTAATAATAAAAGTAACTTTATAATAATAATAATAATACGCCTAATAAAATTAAGAATGTAACAGGCCTACATTAACTGGAAATGCGAAATCCTCTTAATCCGCTGTTTTTGACAATATCTCTGGCTATCGTCAATACAAGATCCTTGTCTTTCGATGCAACCCATCAAGGGGAGGTTATCGCGGGGCCTTTCGCAGTGCGTGCCCGTCCGTTACGCCACTGACTGGGCAGACAGCACGTTGTCTGTTACGTCGTTTGGGCTGCCTTGTTGAGTGCAGTGGTACTGAGAACATTATATTTCACACACATTAAGCTCTTTTATTTTCCAAATGTAATAGGATTAGTCCAATGAATCCTTCGGTTTGCAATGCGTACCGAACCGAAAGCCTCGTACCGAACGGTTCAATAGGAATACGTGTATCGTTACACCCCTAATAGATTCTTAATTACTGTGTGAGTTTCACTGAAACGGCTTGTGTTTAATGCGCATAAAATATGTCAAAAGCTATTAACAATTCGAAGGGATTCCTCTCTGTAATCATATCCACAGAATGAACTCAAGGGACTGATCTGCAGAGGAAATTAGAGCAACAAAAACCCATTAAAGGAGGTTTACTGTGTGAAACAATAGTAACAGCCAGAAGACAATGCATCTTAATACAATTAATGAATAACTTGGGGTCTGTGCATTAGCGCAAGTGTCAGAAACGGAGAACGTGAGATAAAAAGCACTTAAAGCACTGTAGAATCATGTAACCGTACAGTTTCTGTCTCAAATGGCAAGCATAGACCGTTACGGGCATGTATTCACAAAACCTGCCATCCATAACACATGGAATTGGCGATTTCAGCCAGCTTTTGTTTTTTTTTTGTGAAATATGCATCAGACTGTCATTCTGCAGGTCAGCATGCACAGGTTTTTACCAGAATGCCAGGAAACAAAGTCATGTTTACAAGATACCGATCCAAGATATTCACAAGTTTTATTTATGGCACTTAGTAGCAAGTAAACAGGATATTCCCGACCATTTATTTTATGCCTGCTGAATAATCTGTATTTATCATCTCTGATCAATGACTACACACCCCTAAACAACACATAAAACAAAGCTTTTAGTCGCGTTACGTGACGATCAGACAGTGGCCAGTTCTTGGCTGAACACATTACAAAGTGGAGCAAACTTTATGCTGCGAGTGAAAGTCTTGCTCTGTGATGCACACATACACTCTGCTTCAAGACTGATGGGAAACGGCAAAATCCATTTCCCTGAATGACAGGAAACCCTCCCTGATTCCTTCCTCATCTCTTTCTTCTGAACGAACGCGCACAGTTAGAGCACAACCTCTCTAAATGCTCTGAGTTGACCTTTGACCTCAGATCATCAGGGGCCAAATAACCGCCTCCCCCCTCCATCCTTGTTATGACACACCCGAAATGAGTTCAATTACACTCGCCCAATCGGCCGCTTGGTGGATGTGCTGCTGTCTGACTCCTTCCTCCTTCAAAAAGAATGTTCTAGAAGCAGTAAATGAATCAATAAACCAACAGACAATACTTTATTGCAGAGATGGCATACGTCTACGGGGAGCGGGGAGAGAGGGAGGGGGCGGCCAGTCAGAAAACGAGAGATAAATAATGTTATGGAGAACAAGAACAAGGAAAAAAGAATCCGTCACAGTCCCTCTCTGTCTCTTCTGGAAGCGCAATGTCATTTCTCTGAATAGCACGAGCGTTGTGTCATTATTCACTCAGAGTTTGAGTCAGACAGCGATCTTGCCCAAACACTCGGCTGCGCCCAACAATGAGCCGCAGACAAGCAAACCGCACGCGCACGCAGCCTCGCGCAATTATACGCAAACACAAATGCGCCGAACAGGACTTTAAGAGGCGTTAAGAGGGTTAGTTATGTAGAAGCAGATGAGAAGTAGAGAGGACAGCAAAATTATTCTGTATTCCAGGAAAGTTGTTAAGCATTACGAACGGCTGGATAATAAGCGGGGCAATAATGCATTGCATTCCCATGATGCAATGCATCATGGGAATTCTCAATTTCTTTTAAAGGCAGAGTTCACTCAAAATGAAAAGTCTGACTCAACCTCATGAACCTTTTTTCATCCATGGTACACGAAAACACAAAGGGAGGAGATGGCATTGAACGTTTTGTAGCTCTCAAATCTCAAGTCATAATCAGTTGCCAAACATGCAATTACTGACAACGAACCTTCAGATGGCAAATGAGAATTTTCTATCAATCGATTCACTGAAAAGATCTGAACGATTCAGTAATAAATCAGACATCAGGACTGCTCGAATACACTGATAAAACCTGTTGTAGAAATATTTCCACTCAGAAGTTAACTAAAACCATAAAAAACACATTTTGTTACTCAAAATAAAATAAATGTTAACTGAAATAAAAATAAAAAACCAACATAAACAGCTAGTTAATAAGCCAACATTTCTCAATTTCATTTAGTTTAACTTGTACTAAAATAACTAAAAATGTAGCTAACTAAAAACTAATTAATAAATATAAATTATATATATAAGAAAACTAAAAATAACTAAACCACAAAAAACTAATAGAAATGACAAAAACACACAACAGAATTACTAAAACTAAAATTAAGATGAAAGTACAAATTAAAAAAATATTAACAAAACCTATAATAGTATCTCGATACTAAAATAACACTGTTTAGAAATTGCTAGGAAATTTCACAATTACAAAGAAACAGCAAGCAACACAATGAATTAAATGTGAAATTTTGAAGTAGAAAGACAGAAAAATGTTCGCAAAATGTACTCGAAATGTATTTGTTTATTTACAACTTCGAAAAATCATTTTTACAGTGTACCTCAAAGAGAGCAGATGTCAGATTTTTCAAAGCATAAATTAAATTTGGTATGTTTCTCACACAAAGCAATCATATGGCTTCAGATGACTTCAGAAAATTTAGTGCATTACTTTTATAATACTTTAATGCTAGATTTCAGATTGTTTTATAGCTTGAAAAAAATTCCATTGTAATGGCATGGAAAGAAAATGGAAAACATGACCTTAAGGATGTCTCTTTTTCAGTCTGCAGATGAGAAAGAAAGTCATACAGTGACAAGATGGCAATGGCAGAACTTTAATTTTGCATGAAATTTCCTTTAAGAGAAGAGTACAGTGAAATGTATTACTATAAACAACTTCCCAAAGAGTAAACAGTGAAAACAGCTCTTCCGAAACCAACGACCAATAACATAACCCCTTGCAAATGTAATTAGCATTGCATCTTTGCATTTTTAAGCGCATGCGATCACGTGTATATTCTCACCCCCTCAGAAACCCTAATGCAATTGAGCAATTATCTTTACTTCAAGTAAATTTGGAGGCAAACGGGGAGAAAGCACAGGCACCAGGGCATCGGAGTCAAAACACAAACCTTCAGTCAGGGTGTTTCACTCTCTCTCTCAGCCATAATTAATTTAAGCAGAGGGAAGAAGAGAGAAAAGAGGAGTCTCATTGTCCCCAGCTGTATTAATTAGCCATCATCGATCGGTTCAGGGTTTGTGGCCGCCACAGATGCCGAAAAGGCAGGAGTGTTTATCTTATCGTGGGTCAGAAACCGAGAGCAGCTGAGAGGCAGACACACACCCATACATCACTCGCCTGTTGTTTAACCTTTGTTGAGAAAGTCGTGTTTTAGAGTGCCGGACAGAAGCAGAGGGAATGGAGAAGTGCAGTCAGCCAGACTTAAAGAGCCGTTTGTCACCCGTGACGGGTTCACTCAGGTAAACGTGTACTTCAGGACACTGCTTGAGAGAGTTCCTCCGCAGGTGTCCGGGAAGAGCGAGCCAAGGGCTTTCAGTTGTCACGTCGCCTCTAATTAATCTGCCACTGGTCTGAAGTATTTTCTGGAGTTAGAACACAATCGTAAAACAGGGTTCAGATTTACATGACATTCTGCTCGAAGAGATTAAAGTTGTAACGGAAGTAGTGGCAGATCTCTTCTTCTGTGAAAACATAGTGGAAAACATATGATCAAAAACGGGAAAAACATGTAGGTCAGGGACTTGGTTCCATCCAATGGTTGTTGATTGGAGGGAGGCAGATTTGAAAGCGAGCGTGCAGTCAACAGTAAGGAAAAAAAAAGAGGCGGGGTTTAAGCAGACTATGTGACTGGAGGAAAAACTGGCAAACGTCATCAGAGAGAAGCCTTATTTTACTGGAAGATGAAGCTATGACATTTTAGTTTAAGTTTGAAAAAGTAAAAAAAATAAAGCATGAATGGATGAATCTTTCGCAATATGATCAATAACATGCATTTACAAAATAGCTTTATTTAATGCTGACTTTAAATGGATTAGTTACTCAATGTACTGAAAAACAATACAGTTAAATAGATTTTACATTTTATTAATGTATTTATTAACTGGCCGTACTGTCTAGTAGGTACTACATTTGTTTTGAAAATTTTGCAACTATTAAAGAGTATGTCTATCAGTATGAATACAGGTAGTATGGATGAAATGACAAAGTACTACATCTGACATGTTGTCACTGTCACGAGACCTACTATATAGAATAAAATTAGGCATATTCGGACACAGCAATAGCAGGGTTTCTGCAGGTTATATGAATGTAAATTTAAGATTTTTTAAGAACAAGAAAAGAAAATAATCAATAAATTGAATGGAACACCATACATTAATATATAAATGTGCTTTATGAGCAGTGCTTCAAAGTTTGAAAATACAACTTTCAATCTATTGCTTTTTAATTCATTTTACAAAAGAGAGGCTCCCCTTAATTCAAAGTATCCCCCCCCCCATTGACAGGTGTTTGTTCTTGCTTCAAGTACAAACGCACTTAATTTTGACTCAAGATTTCATATGTTCAATTTGCATTTCAAGTAAATCTATCTTGATTTAAAGATGTTTAGATATTTGTATTGGAAAACAAAATTAAAAAAATAACTTGTAAACACACAACATTTTAGGATTTTGATCTTAAAGAAATAAAAACAAAAAAGAGAAAAAATGAAAAGAAATATTTTAGGTTACTGAATGCTTCTGCCAGAGGCAAGAGGGACAAAATCCAGAATACTGAAAAATTCGGAAGTTTTTGTAAATTTTTTCAGTTCATCTTTACATTCAACATATTATGAGCATAAAATAATCTGTATTGTAAACTCTTGCAATAAATAAGAAAAAACACAAAAGAGAAGCATTTACAGAAGCATTTACAATAGCGGTCTTGTATACAAGCGTCTGAATGTACGCCTATGTGGTCTTGTTCCCATGCAGCATTAAGACAGACAGCCGTCTTTGTCTTGGCTCAGGCTCAAGTTCAGCCCAGCACAGAGGAACAATCACTTCATGGAAGTTTGGTGAGCTAAATATAGTGCCAGACAATGACCTAATTGCTATTTTACCATGCACAAGCGTGGCAGGTTAGAGAGAGTCAGCATTCAAAAAGAGTGTGTGTGTGTGTGTATGTGTGTGTCCGGGAGAAGAGACTGGAAGAACAACAATGTCATATCCTCGTTACTGACCGCTGGCTACCATCCAGAACTAAAGCTGTCATGGGACAAAGAACGAGAGGATAAGAAAACAGCGAGCATGAAAGAGAGGGAGGCAGTGGAATGTGTCAGGAGATTCTCGGTCGCCGTTGCGTTCCAGTATGTAGCAGACGGTAACTGCGGTGACAGACGGGTGGAGCACAGCGGTCTGACGCTAAACCACGCGGAGGTCCGTTCGGCTACAATGCCTTATCGTACACACCACACAATAGCATACAAGTGTGTGTGAGTGTGTATGGCCTCGCCAACAGAGCCAAGAGAGTCTTCACACGCTATAGAGCCCAAAAGAGACAGAAATGTCATGCTGGCGATCTTTCTCTTTCCTCTCTCACCTTCATTCTCCCTCTCTCCACCTCTCTGCTCTGTCTAGAACACAATGCCTCTTTCGACGCTGTCATTTCCCCACTGAGATCCTCTGCGGTATTTAGGTCACAGTGAATTTGAATGCAGCCTCGTAAAGCGTATTCACTCCACAATAACCCCACTGACTGCTCAAGAGGGTTCATAGGCAGGGCTCGGTCTGTACTGGAAAACACCAGAAGTTTCATTAAATTACAATCAAGCCCATTAACTGTGAGAGTGTAAGTATATTCGGATGGATGTGATGAAAAAGGAAATATATTTCAAGAGGCAACGGCTGTATATTTGCTGAGGCAAGGCGGATCGCTGAATGATTTGTCCAAGTTTGGTGTTTTTGCAG
>JAFVLL020024885.1:0-15733 GCA_021397915.2 Tor tambroides | reverse complement strand
TCACTGAAAGTTGTGATTGTCAGGATGTTTAATGAAACAGTAAGTGGAGATGACATTGCTGTATGGTTGGCAAGATATTGCTCTATTCGTGGACAACCAGTCAAGGTTTTAGATGAAGACGGTATCTGGAGCTGTGCGTGGAGAGTGCCCATCAAACAATGGGCAGATCCCAACAGCTACCATGGCCTGAGTCAAATACCTTCAATGATTGTGTTGGGAGAGAATAGAGGCTACATCCATTACCAAGGGATGCCCAAGCTGTGCCGCAAGTGTGGCAAACTCGGACATCTCGCCGAGGCATGCCAAGAAGTAGTGTGTAGGAAGTGCAGAGAAATTGGGCACATTTTTGAGGAGTGCCAAAATGGCAGAAAGTGCAACCTCTGTGGAGAATCATCCCATCTCTACAGAGACTGCCCTAAAAGTTTTGCCAACAAGTTAAAAAGCAACAAAATGGCCGCCCCACCAGAGGAGCAAACAATCAAACAAAGAGAGGAGGCGGGCCCCGAGGTTTTGGCGGGAAATTCAAACCCCCAGCCAGCCTCGGGGATTGGACAGGAAGGAGGAAGTGGGGCGGCCACAGGGGCGGAGTCACGGAGGGAGGAAGCCACTCCTGAACAACAAGACAATGAAGCTAACGTGGAAAATGGAGAGGAGGAAACGGCTTCCTCCCTAGTAACCGTGTCTGAGGTTAGTGGGTCCACTAGTGGGAGTGAAACCGATTGTTCGCTCCCCAATGCTCAAGTGCAGAAAAGAACTGCGAGATCTCCTCTGTTTCAAACAGAGGAGAAAAGGCTGCGGGCAGCGCATCGGCTAGATAGTTCCCTCCTGGAAGACCTAGACCGTGTGTGGCCTGCAGAATCTCCAAATGAAGTTTCTTTTTTGCACATTAAGCTAAGAACATCGACACCAAAGGAGCCGCAAGAGTTTTTCTCTGTAGCGCCTGAGGGGTCGGGCACTTTCCCTCCAGATCCCAATTTGTTTGGGGGAGAGGAGGAACAAGTGCTACATGATATAACCTGATTTTAATTATATCTCTGTAGTTTTTCTTTTAAATAAGTCTTCTTTTATGGTTCATACCTTTTTTACCCTACTGCTCATGGCTCTCACTATCTCTACCATCAATGTGAGAAGTGTGAAGTCCACCCTACGAGCACAGAGCATTTTATCCCTTTTAAAATCTTTTAAGTCAGATGTGTTTTTATTGCAAGAATGTGGTCTGCCTTTTTTAACTAATTACAGGAAGTGGGAGGAGATTTGGACCCCAGGACTTTCCATTTGGAGTGGGTCCAATTTTAACCAAAATGACGGTGTTGCTATTTTAATAAAAAATCCCAATGTTTTGGTGAAGGGCAGCACTGTGGTGAGGGATGGGCGGGCACTTTTAGCAAATCTGACTTTTTTAGGTAAGGATGTTAACATTTTAAATGTGTATGGGTTTACGGGAAAAAACAATAGGTATGAGCTTTTAGACGACCTGCAACCCCACATGCTAGGTAGGGCTCCCCTAGTGGTAGCAGGGGATTTTAATTGTGTTTTATCAAGACAGGACAGAAAGAGGGTAGGAGAGGATTTTAAGGTCGACAAGACATCGGATTTATTAAAAAATATAGTCAAAGATTTTAAGTTAGTTGACTGTTTTAAAAAAATGCATCAAAGAGAGGAGGGCTTCACCTGGTTCAGTGGTGATGGCGCCAGAGCCTCTCGAATTGACTATGTTTTTACAAGGGACCTCCCGCCGACCGATGCTACATTGACCCCCCTCTTTTTTTCCGATCACATGATGCTGTCTTGCACTCTTTCACTTCCCACAGGTGTGACTGCAGGGGGAGGGCTGTGGAAGCTGAACTGTTCCCTTTTAGAGGATGAGGAAGTGGTTAGTGAGTATAGGGAGCAGTTCAGCCAATGGCAGACCCTCCAGGACTTTTACGACTCACGTGCACAGTGGTGGGAGATGGTAAAGGATCAGACAAGACAGTTTTTTATGAAGGTAGGGAAAGACAAAAAGAACAGGAAAAAAGAGACATGCATCTTTTCTGGGGTTGCAGAAAAGACTACAAAGGTATTTTAATCTTTTAAATAAGGGTCTCGATTTTAGCAAAGAGATAACAGAGGTAAAAAAAATGTCAGTTTTATCCAGCATCCAAAGTAAAGGCGTCATCTTAAGAAGCAAAGAAAGAGAAATAGAGCATAGTGAAAAGTGTACAAGATACTTTTTTAAAAAGATAATAACAGGGGGAGGGGCAATAACTAAGGTTAAGGTAGGAGGGAGAGAAGTAAGTACAACAGAGGAGATTTTAAAAGAGGTAGAAGGATTTTATGAAGACTTGTACAGTCCAAAAGATGTACACGAGGACACGGTAAAGAAAGTTTTAAACTTTTTAGCCAATAAAGTTAGTAGTCAAAATACGCTTTTATCCCAAGATTTTACCATTTTAGAAATGCATAAAGCTTTTAAAGGTTTTAAACAGGAGCGGATGGACTCCCCCTAGAGTTTTATCTTACGTTTTGGGATATTTTAGCACATGAGTTATTGGCTTTTTTTAATGACCTTGAGACTCTTGACAGCAGCAGAAGATTTTAAAGAGGATAAAACAACAATTTTATTGAAAAATATAATAACAGATTTTAGATTGACTGACGTTTTTAAATCTATGCATCCTAACAATGTGGGCCACACCTGGTTCAGTGGTGATGGTAAGAGAGCCTCCCGCATTGATTATATTTTTTTCAGAGACTGGTTGTTAACAGATGATAGATTAACCCCCCTTTTCTTTTCTGACCACACTATGCTTTCTTGCACTCTATCACTTCCCCCTGGTGTGACAGTAGGCAGAGGTTTGTGGAAGTTAAACTTCTCCCTGTTGGAGGATCAAGATATAGTAAGAGAATACAGGGAGCAGTATAGCGAATGGCAGACCCTACAAGACTTTTATGATTCACGAGCACAGTGGTGGGAGATGGTGAAGGAAAGGACCAAGACCTTTTTTTAGATGGGTGGGGAAAAAGAAAAAAGAAAAAGAGAAGAGAAGAATGGTGGGACTGCAAAGAGACTACAACGTTACTTTTATCTTTTTAATCAAGGTTTTGATTTTATTGATGAAATGAAGTCAAAAAAAGAAATGTTGGAATTGGCTGAGGTGAAAAGTAGAGGAGTTATCTTGAGAAGTAAAGAAAAGGAAATAGAGGAGGGAGAGAAATGCACAAGATATTTTTTTAAGAAAAGTATTAATAGAGGTGGAGCAATGGTAAATTTGAAAGACAGAGGAGATATTAAGACAGATACAAAAGGCATTTTAACAGTAGTGGAAGACTTTTATGAGGAACTCTACAAAGAAAAAAATAGCGATCAAAGTATTTTAAATGAAATCTTATCCTTCGTAGACAAAACAGTAAAAGATAACGGTGTTCTAACAAACGATTTTAACCTCCTTGAGATGGATAAAAGTGTTAAAAATTTTAAAAGGGGTAAGTCGCCTGGAGCAGATGGTCTTCCTTTAGAATTTTATTTAACTTTCTGGGACATTTTAAGACGAGACTTATTAGAGGTTTTTAATGACTTTGACAACGTCGACCGACTTCCGGACAGTTTTAGGATGGGTATAATGACATTATTACACAAAAAAGATAAGACAGATCTGAAAAACTGGCGGCCCATAACTCTTTTAAATTTTGATTGTAAACTTTTTAGCAGACTTTTAAAAGGACGGATGTCAACAGTTTTAGCAGACCTAATCCACCCGGATCAAGCCTGTGCTGTCCCTGGAAGGAAGATCATGGACAGCCTCGTACTGATAAGAGATGCTATCTGTTACACGAGAGACAGAAATATTCGGTTGATAGTTTTAAATTTAGATTTTGAAAAAGCATTTGACCGAGTCTCGCACCATTACTTGTTTCAAGTTTTGGAAAAAATGGGGTTTCCTGGGAAATTTTTAGCTTGGGTGGGATTGCTGTATAGGGATATAACCAGCAGAATCCTAGTTAATGGGAATCTTTCAAAAGCGTTAAATATACGCAGTGGTGTCCGTCAGGGCTGTCCGTTATCCCCTCTTCTATATGTGGCTTGCATTGAACCTCTAGCACGGGTCTTGAGAAGGGATCAATGGATTACAGGACTGACCATACCTGGGACTGGGGGACTGACGGCAAAGACTGTTTTATATATGGATAATGTAAATATTTTGTGCAAAGACGTTTTATCGATACAGAGGACCATGGACTTGACAGACCTGTTTGGGAAGGCATCCGGAGCCAGACTGAATAGAGACAAAACCCAGGCACAGTTTTATGGTTCATGGGAACCTAGGGAGACTGCTGGATTAAATATTAGTATCCAAAAGACAAATTTAAAAATATTGGGGGTTAAATTCGACAGAGAGGGGGGAGGGAGTGGAAATTGGCATGATGCAATAGGGAAAGTAAGGAAAAAACTGGGGTTCTGGGGATTGAGACAATTGACTTTGGAAGGGAAAGTTTTAATTATAAAAGCAGTGATTTTACCTTTGTTTTTATTGTTATGCTCTGTTTTTTTCCTCCCAGATCCTTTCTCCTATCCCTGGATCGAGCCATTTTTTACTTCCTATGGGGGTCGAAGTGGGAGAGGCTAAGAAGAGGAACAGTAAAAAAAACACCCAAAAGAGGAGGAAAAGGCGTACCAGACCCTTATTTGTTTTTAGGAGCCAAATACACAGCACTCCACATAAAGTACGCCAGGGATAGGCAATTTCGGTCCTGGAGGGCCGGTGTCCTGCAGCGTTTAGCTCCAACCCTAATCAAACACACCTGCCTGTAACTTTCTAGTGATCTTGAAGACATTGATTAGCTTCTTCAGGTGTGTTTGATTAGGGTTGGAAGCCCTCTGCAGGACACTGTCCAGGCGAGCCCACCTATCCCAGTGCCTTCTGACCCCATCCAGACAAGACAAAACAGCAGCCATGAGCCGATTCTGGATGGGGTCCTTTAAGATCCCTTAAAATTTTATCAGTAGATTTGACAACACCACTTGCATTTGACCAACCTCCTGCATACAATTTTATAAAAAAGTTTTAAAAAAATTTCAATTTGGAGAAAGAAAGTGAGTCAGTTTTAACTAATCATCGCTCTATCCTCTCGTGTGCAGGAACGGAAACAAGTGTGTTCAGTGCGCGGGTTCACCGTAGGTGAAGCCCCAAAAGACACTTTTCACACACTGCTGTGTATACACAATCTTACAAAAGACTCAGCAATTATATGTATGTTTACATGCTCATGCACTACAAATCATCTTGTACTGTTCCCCAGCCAACTGCTTGACTCACAATGTTTTTCTCTGCACATGTACAGTATTTATGTGAAGCATTCGTATAGTTTGTATTTCTTATTTTTATTTTTTTATATTGTATCTTTAGTTTGTATAGGGGTAAACCTTTATATATAGAATATTTAGTCAAAATCTGTCAGTAGGTTAGTTGTGTATAGGTTTATAGTGTTTTTACTTCATTGTTGTATGTCTGTATTTATGTAGCACCGTGGTCCTGTGAGGCACGACATTTCATTCCACTGTATGTCCCCACATGTAGCGGAATGACAATAAAGCTCAACTTGACTTGACTTGAAAAGTCTGGCGCAATGTGGCCCACCCAGCTCTCCAGAATCGACACCGGGACTTGGCGTGGATGATTGCCCATGAGATCCTCCCAGTCAGGGCCGTGATGCACTTCCGAGGCATGTCAAAGACCTCCATCTGCCCACGGCCTGGGTGTGGCGCACCAGAGACTGTGATGCACGCACTCTGGGAGTGCAGCGCCGTGAGGGACCTGTGGGCAACAGCTGGTCCCCAGCAATTCCCGTACCTGCCAGCAGGGGGGGTCCTAGACTACCTGATGGTCATAGGTGGGGTGAGCCAAGAAGAAATGCCAGCACACACGCACACCAAACTGTGGCTCACCCTCAACTGCATTAAAGACGCCATTTGGACCTCCAGAAACCTGCTGGTGGAGAAGCACATGCAGGTGTCCCTCCACACCACCATACAGCTGGCAAAATCAAGGCTGCAGGAGTACGCCGCATGTCGCCATTCGGACGTGGGGACCAGAGCTTCACAAGGAAAGGTGCCCATTTCCACGAGCCCTGACTGCCCGTAGATGCTCCTATAACATCATAGGTGGAGCACCGGTGCCTCGGTTTAAGAGGATCTCCTCTGGGCTCTGAAGGGCCGGGTTTTTGGGACTGGTTTTGGAGAGCTGGGTTGATGAAAAAATGTTAATAAGGACATACCCATTCTTGTACAATAGAGAGAGAGAGGGAGAGCTTTCAAATTGGTTTTACTGACACTAATTTTATTGTTCTTAGTTCATCACCTTTCCTTGGTTATTTTTTAATTCTTTTATTTTGTTATCTTTTCTTTGATTGCTTTTTAAGAAATATTGTCCCTTTAAAAAATTGTATATATGGACTTGTTTACAATCAACAATTGCATCACTCCATTTTCAACCAAAACCGCAGCTACTGTATTTTGTGTTTCTCAACCAAATGTACTTTGTGGGTGCTAAAAGGTTGTGTTCCTTATGTACATGTGGTAGGCTTAAATGAAATGGTGACAATAAATCTATGAAAAAGAAAAAAAAATCTGTTCTTATCAGATGTTAGTTTTAGATCTGCTTCTTTTTTGCAAGATTTCTGGCAAAGGTTTGATGCTTGTAAGACCCAGTTCTCCATGTTTTCTGTTGAGAAGCTTTCTGACAACTCACTTAAAACAGTGATTGTTAGAATGTTCAATGAAACAGTGAGTGGAGATGATGTTGTATGGCTGGGTAGATTTTGCACGGTTCGTAGTCAATCAGTCAAGGTAGTAGACGAAGACGGTATCTGGAATTGCGCTTGGAGAGTTCCCATCAAACAATGGGAAGATCCAAGCGGATTCCAGGGTCTAAGTCAGATTCCTTCAATGATTGTTTTGGGAGAAAACCGTGGCTACATTCATTACCAAGGAATGCCTAATTTGTGTGGGAAGTGTGGGAGAATGGGGCATCTTGCGGAAGCATGCCAAGAAATCGTGTGTGGGAAGTGTAGAGAAATTGGGCACATTTTTGAGGAGTGTACCAAAGGCAGGCGGTGTAATATCTGTGGCGAAACTGACCATCTCTACAGAGATTGCCCAAAAAGCTTTGCCAACAAGCTGAAAAGTCATAAAATGGCCACCCCACTAAAGGAGCAAACAGAGGAAGAAAGGGAGGAGGCGGAGCCTGAGGTTTTGGCGGGAAATTCAAATATCCCGCCACCCTCAGGCATTGGACAAGGAGGAGGAAGTGGGGCGGCCACAGGGGCGGAGTCAAGTTTGGCTTGCGAACAGGAGGAGGAGAGTGGAAACAAAATGGTTTCAGAAATTAATGTGGAGGATAGTGGGAGTGAAAATGATTTTTCACTTCCAAACGCTCAGGTGCAGAAAAGACCTGCGGGATCTCCTTTGTTTGAAATGAAGAAAAAGCTGAGGGTAACGCATCATCCAGATAGTTCCTCTTTGGAAGATCTGGATCGTATGTGGCCCTCAGAATTCCCTAATGAAGTGTCATTTCTGCACATAAAGCTAAGAATATCGACACCAAAAGAGCCACAAGAGACCTTCTCTGTGGCCCTTGAGGAATCGAGCACTGGCCCTCCTGACCCAGGGTCTCCTGGGTTAAGCAAGGAGCAAGTGATACAGTTCAATATACGATTTTAAACTGTTTTAAATGTTTGTCTTTGTAAACCTGTTTTACTTCTAATCTCCAGATAAAAGATAAGTTCATACCTTTTAATTCTGCTCATGACACTCACCTTCTCCACCATCAATGTGAGAAGTGTGAAGTCCACCCTACGAGCACAGAGCATTTTATCCTTTTTAAAGTCTTTTAGGTCAGATGTCTTTTTATTACAAGAGTGTGCTTTACCTTTTTTAACAAATTACAGGAGGTGGGAGGAGATGTGGACCCAAGGCCCATCCATTTGGAGCGGGTCAAATTTTAACAGAAATGACGGTCTTGCTCTTTTAATTAACAACCCCCATATCTTGGTGAAGGGGAGCACAGTGGTGCGAGATGGGCGGGCAATTTTAGTAAAACTGACCTTTTTAGGAAAAGATTTTAATGTTCTTAATGTATATGGTTTTACGGAGAAAAACGAGAGGTATGAACTTTTAGAAGATTTGCAACCCCACATGCTAGGCAGAGTCCCCCTAGTGGTAGCAGGGGATTTTAATTGTGTTTTAACTCAGAAAGACAGGAAAAGAACAACAGAGTATTTTAGGGTGGATAAAACATCGGTTTTATTGCAAGGTTTAGTCAAAGATTTTAAATTAGTGGACTGTTTTAGAACACTGCATCAAAGAGAGGAGGGCTACACCTGGTTTAGTGGTGATGGTACCAGAGCCTCTCGAATTGACTATGTTTTTACACGTGACTTCCCGCCAACCGATGCTAGATTAACCCCCCTCTTTTTTTCAGATCACTCTATGCTGTCATGCACTCTATCACTTCCTGTTGGTGTGACGGTAGGTGGAGGTTTGTGGAAGCTAAACTGCTCCCTGTTAGAAGATGAGGAGGTAGTTAGGAAATACAGGGAGCAGTTTAGCTAATGGCAAACTCTCCAAGACTTCTATGAGACACGTGCACTATGGTGGGAAATGGTTAAAGGACGGACAAAAGAGTTTTTTAGTAAGATAGGGAGGGAAAAAAAGAAAAAGGAAGAAAATCGCATGATGGGGCTGCAGAAGCGATTACAGAGGTATTTTAATCTTTTAAATAATGGGTTTGATTTTAGTGAAGAAATCAAAGAGGTCAAAAAAGAAATGTCAGCCTGTTCAAAAGTTAAAAGCAAAGGAATTATTTTAAGAAGTAAAGAAAGATGTTGAAGAAGGTGTAAAATGCACTAGGTACTTTTTTAAAAGGGTCATAACACGGGGAGGGGCAATCACAACTTTAAAAACCGGAGGGAGGGAGTTAAACACTACAAAGGAGATCTTAAATGAAATAGAAACATTTTATGAGGACCTATACAGCATCAAAGAAATAAAGAGTGAGATTTTCAAAGAAGTGTTGTCTTTTATGGAAAAAAAGTTGGTGGGACAACATGTATTTCTAAAATAGTAAAATCTTGGGATAAAAGCACAAGAAGCTCTTAGAGGTTTTAAACGGGGAAAATCCCCAGGACAAGACGGACTACCCTTAGAGTTTTACGTGACGTTTTGGGATATTTTAGCACATGACTTAGTTTTTAAAAAGTTTGACACACTTGACAGACTCCCCGACAGTTTTAGAATAGGGATAGTGACGCTACTGGGAAAAAAAGGAGACAAGACTGACTTAAAGAACTGGCGACCTATTACTCTTTTAAATTTTGATTGCAAACTCTTTAGTAAGATTTTAGCCAAACGAATGTCAACTGTGGGGAGACATAGACACAGGAGGATTTGATTTAGTTTTTAAAGTTTTAGGCGTTAAATTTGATAAAGAGGGTGGAGGACTGGGAAACTGGACTGACATGTTAGGGAAAGTTAGGCAAAGGCTGGGGTTTTGGGGACTAAGACAGATGACGTTTGAGGGCAAGGTTTTAATTTTTAAATTTGTGATTTTACTTGTGTCACGACCAGCTCAAAGCCGTGACAAAAGATTGGAGGACATAGTCAGTTTGGCTAGGTTGCAACACAAATGTTTATTAACATAAATAGAAAAAATTAATAAAACAAATTAACACGATCAAACACAATTTCTGTCAGACACATCAGTAGTCAAAGCATCAGACAGAACAAAGTTTAAAGCAATAACAAAGTCCAAAATAAACAAAAACCAAACGCAAGGAGCCCAGAACACCACACCGACAAAGCCTAAGCTTTATAGAGGGAAGAACACGATTTAGTCACTGTTAAGTGACTAAATCGATCGTGCAAAGAGCTTAACACTTCTGAATTGTGTAAACGACCCTGAAGAATAGAATCTCCAGGATCAATCTCATCTCGGTCCCCACCTATCAAAATTGAAGCGGTGGTTGATCCAACATTGTCGTCACAGGCAAAAGATCCTGTAAGCAGAACAGATTTAATACAAGAATCAGGTATATCAACCCTGTCTTCATTATCCATTTTAGGGTCCCCAACATCTTCAGAACCATAAAAAGGCTTTAACAAATTTACATGACACACTCTAGTCTTCTTTCTCCGATCTGGCGTATTGATTAAATAGTTCAGGTCAGAAATCTTACTAGCAACAATATATGGACCTGCAAATTTGGCCTGAAATGGTGACCCAACAATAGGCAACAAAGCAAGGACCTGATCGCCTGATTGAAATGAACGCAATTCTGTACGACGATCAAAGAGTCGTTTCATTCGATCTTGTGCTTTACTCAAAGATACTTTTGCCAACTGACACGCTTCAAAAATTCATCTGCGAAAATCACTCACGTATGATAAAATATTTTTGGGTGGATCAAATTTTTTCCAATCTGCAGACAAAACAGCTAGTGGACCACACACATCATGACCAAAAACAAGATCGTTCGGACTAAATCCGGTACTCTCCTGAGCGGCTTCCCGAGCTGACATCATTAACCAAGGTAACCCCGCTTCCCAATCCCTACCCATCTGAACACAGTACGTAACCCCGCTTCCCAATCCCTACCCATCTGAACACAGTACGATCTCAATAAAGACTTTAATGTTTGGTGAAATCTTTCCAGTGCTCCCTGACTTTGGGCATGATAAGCACTGGAAAGATTATGTTGGATATGAAGCTGTTTTAAAACTTGACCAAACAAGTTGGAAGTAAAATTACTCCCCTGATCAGACTGAATAATCTGTGGTATTCCAAACACTGAGATAAACTGAGTCAGTGCTTTTACAACCAACTTTGCAGTTAGAGAACGTAACGGGTACACAGCTGGATATCTAGTCACTTGGCACATAACCGTGAGCAAATATTCATTTCCCGCTTTTGACCTGGGCAATGGCCCAACACAGTCCACAATCAGATGCTCAAATGGTCGACTAACAGCAGGAATTGGATAGAGAGGAGCCGGTTTTATAGACTGGTTTGGCTTTCCAGTAAGCTGACATGTTTGACAAGACTTAATATACTTAGATACATCACGCTTCAATTTTGGCCAAAAGAAACGTTTCAAAAGCAACTTATACGTCTTTTTCACTCCCAAATGTCCAGATGCATCATGTGCCGTTTGTAAAACAAGTTGACGGAGAGACTGAGGTACTACAATTTGTAGCACAGGATCACCAATTACAAATTCTCCATGCGGCACCCATTTTCGAACCAACACATCTTCCTCTAGATAATATCCAGAAGGAAGATTAACGATTGTATCATAAGGAACAACTCGGTCAAACAACTCAATAAGAGTAACATCAGCTTTTTGTTCTTTTATCAAATTATCGCGTGACACAGACAAGATGGAAGGGATCTCCAAAATTTCACTCCCCATCCTTTTCGTTTTAGATTTCACATCAGATTGTATTTTACTCATAGACCGTGTTAACACGCATGACGGAAACACATTCGAGGAACAAGTAAAATTTTCATCACTCATCTCGGTAATCGACACGGATGGTGTAACCACCAAATTCGGTAAAACGTTCCGCCAAACTCGTTCACCAGCCAAATTATTTCCCAAGATTACCTGCACTCCTTCCACAGGCAAACAGGAACGCACAGCAACCTCCACTTCTCCCTGGATCAAATCAGAATGCAAAACAATTTTATGTAGGGGAACAGATATCACATTTAGACCAATGCCCCTAATCAACACATCGTTTCCAGTGTAAGAGTCATTTGAAAAAGATAAAATAGACTCTAAAATAAAAGTTTCTGACGATCCGGTGTCACGGAGAATTTTGACTGGTACATCTGCCGTAGAATTAACCAACCTCACAAAACCATCTGTAACAAATGGAGAGAATGTTGAAACACATTGAGAGCAACTCTTCTGCACCTTATTCACTTCTGAAGCCGTCACAGCCAAAACAACAGGTTTCACTGAAGACTTAGATTTCGTTTTAGCAACGTCTCTTGCTTTCAACAACGGACACTCATTCTTCCAGTGACCAAAGCCATGACAATAATTACACACGTTTGCCTTCTCTTTTTCTCCAAAGACAAAACGCTGTCTGTCAGGTGAAGCACGCAAAAATTTGGAAGATCTGTTAGGATCATACCCTGATTCTTTCTGAAATTTTTTTCCAACATTTTTGTGACCAAAAGAGGTTTTATGAATCAGAGAAAATTCATCAGCCATAACGGCCGCCTCATATGCCGTGTCAGGTTTACGCTCACTAATATATATGTTGCTACACATTGTGAAACAGAATTTTATTGTCAAATACGCAAAATCGTGCTGAGATGTCTAAAGTTCAGTTACAACAACAACAACTTGATCTTGAACGTTATCGTTTAGATCTAATAAGAGACGGTAAACTTCTTTTAACTGGAGGTGTAGAGCGTGATTTGGCTTTGTGTAAATTTGATGTAGTGACTAATATGAGATTGATCCCTAGATTTGACGGAAAAAGATGTTGAACGCTTCTTTTTGTTGTTTGAACGTGTGGCAGATGCACGTAATTGGCCAGATGAGGAGCGTACGTTTATGTTGCAGTCTGTTTTCACAGGCAAAGCTCAAGAGGCGTATTTGTCTCTTAGTGTGTGTAAAGAGTCCACTGAAGGAGAGCGTAGCGAGAACCCAAGTGCAGTTTATTTAAACTGAAATCCAAAATCCAAACATAATCCAAACAGACGAAGACTTGACATAACATGAAACAGACTTGCCTTGAAACAGACGTGGCATGAACAGACTAGACTCACCAACAGCAGGTTACAACATCAATACACGACAAGAACCAAAGGCAAAGACATGGCTACTTATAGCAAACAATGAAGGTCACATGACAAGAACAAACCAATGGGAAACAAGACACATGACTAGGACAACCAATCAGAACATGACACAATGAACAAGAGAACCAATAGCATGAAGACATGAGGGCAAGGGAAGCATGACACAAACAGGAACCATAACTAAACTTCAAAATAAAAGACATGAAAACAAGAACAAGACACAGAACCCCACGTTACATGTCCCCCCCTCTAAGGGCGGCTCCAGACGCCCTGACCACACTGAACCCCAAAAGTCCAGGAGGGTGGTGGAGCGGAGGCAGAACAGAAGTAGTCCAGGGGGCGGGATGGAGGGCCAGGCCCGTGAAGGGGAACAGGGCCTGGAGCAGGGAGCCATGGCGGAGCAGGCAGAGCAGGGAGCCCATGGACGGCCTCCTTCACTGTGATAGGACAGGCAGTGAGTTCAGGAACGGCCTCTGTGGCCATGACAGGACAGACGGGGAGATCATGAACAGCCTCCGTGGCCGTGACAGAGCAGACAGTGAGTTCATGGCCGGGCGCCACCACCTCTGGAAGTTCTGCAGTGGAAGCCGCCACCTCTGGTGGTTCTGCAGTGGACGCCGCCTCCTCTGGAGGTTCTGCAGCGGAAGCTGCCACCTCTGGAGGCACGGGAGCAGATTCATGGACAGGAGAGGCCTCAGGAGCGCAGTGTGCAGCCCACACGCTCAAAATGGCGAACGCCATAACAGTAAGCACTGAGGTCAGGGGAACAGTCTCTGTGACAGCCAGTGCTGAGGCCCTGGGGATACCAGCTGCTCGCACCGACATCAGTGGTGGGTCCATCACACTGGATAGGGTACCAGCTCTCCATCCTTGGGGTGGGCCGGTGCTTGAAGGACTTGACAGCACAAGAATTTACCTCACTCTGGCTCACCCTCAACATCATCAAGGATGCCATCTGGGCCACCAGAAACCTGCTGGTGGGGAAGCGCGTTACGGTACCCCCCCCATGCATGCGAGCTAAAGGTAACAACAATGCTGCGGGGGTACCGGACGACGATATTCGGACGGGAGGGCCGGGGTCGCACGGAAAGGGTCCCGGCCACCACCGCTCCTGGCCGCCCGTAGATGCACCCTCACCACTCTGGCTACGGGAACAGCGGGCCAGCGGGCCGGAGGAGAGGGGATCTCCGCTGAGCCCATTAAAACAACATCTCACGTGCCTTTTTCTGGAGAGCGGGGTGAAGCCGGATTGATAAGGACTCACCCCCGGTCTTGCACAACAGATGACTTTTAAAGACTTTTAATTGGTTTTTATTGGGTTTTACAAAATGGAATTGGATTTTATTGCACAAATATGAGATGCTTGTTCTGAATTTGTATTTTTTTTAGATGCTCACACTTTTTAACACTCACACAAAAAATGGACTCTTAGAAAACAAGACAGACACGATGGTTTTTAAATTCTGTTTTTTAGCAAAGATTGCAGTGTTCTTTTAAACCATGTGTATTTATTCTTGCTTGTTTTAAAATGTGTGCTTGAAAATAGGAAAATGCGTGCCCGTCGGGCCGATCGGGGCGAGGCTCGGTGACGTCGCAGACGGGGGAGGGTGCTACCATCCCCCAGCGTTTCAGGTCTCTGTGACTTACCGCGGCCGGGATGGGCGTGGCCGTTGCCGGCTTCCTCCCCGCTGCGGCATAGCGGCATCGCTTCTCGATCTTTTGGCAAAGATCAAGGTCTGTTCTTTTCCAATGGAAATGCAAAGAGAAGAGACACGTTTGCCGACCATGATGGTGCGGCTGAAAAATATTGTCAGGCTTCAAGTAAAGGAAGACTCGAGCATGGACTATAAAAGAAGATTTGGAAGAGATTTTCTTGTGGCTGATGTTTTAAGAGGAGTCTTTGGAGTTTCTGCATCCCTTGTGTTCCGTCTTCAAGATTTGTCTTCGTCTGGCTTCATGGATTTGACTTTTTTCCATTTAAAGGACTGCGTTGCTTTTTTGTGGAGTGGGGAAGGAAAAAAGACCATCAATTACTGAAGGGACTACAGCTGCACCCTGCTTTTGTACAAGATTACTTGCCCTTGGTGATCCACCTCTACAACTCCTTTGTGGAGGATGGAGATGTGTTGGTGTTTTTGGCAAGATATTGTGAATCAGTAAAAGGAAGTGAGCGTCTTAAGGATCGGTATGGGATCTGAACAGGAAAAAGGAGATACCTGGTTGAGTTGAGGACTGATCCAGCCTCACCAGGGAATACCATTCACCCACCAGGTTCTTTTTTCATCGGGTCCAACCGAGGGGTCCTTCATTATCCAGGCCAGCCATTGTATTGCAGAAGATGTGGGGCCCAAGGTCATATCAAGGCAGATTGTGCTGGTCAGCGTTGTCGATTCTGCGAGTCAACGGATCATGTGACTTGAGCCTGTCCAGAACCTAAGAAATGCAGCTTATATGGTGAGGCTGATCATTTGTTCTGTGCTTGCCCAATTTGAAAAAAGTCTTATTCAAGTCTCTTCAAAGAAGGGCATGATCTGCAGGCAGAGTTCGAGGGTTTGCTTACAAGCTCACCTGGGGTGATGGAGAGCCAGGAAGCAGGACCGTCGAATATAAATCGCAAGGCAGAGGATCCAAAAGGTCGGGTGAATGAAGGCAAGGCAAGGCAAGTTTATTTATATAGCACATTTCATACACAGTGGTAATTCAAAGTGCTTTACATAAAAGGAAGTAAAATAGTCATTAAAAAAAATAAATAAAATAGTCATTAAAAAAAATAAATAAAATAATCACAAAAACAAGGAATTAAAAATAATAAAGACAAGTAATTAGAAATTGATTTAAAATGAATTTAAAACAGAAATAGAAAATGATTATACATAAAATAC
>JAFVLL020024884.1:0-10844 GCA_021397915.2 Tor tambroides | reverse complement strand
CATATATGTGTGTGTATGTATATATATATGTGTGTGTGTGTATATATGTGTGTATATATATGTGTATATATGTATTTGTTTGCATAACTTAAATGGCTTAAAATAATATTTATAATTATATTTTAATAATTATGTATATAATATTATGTATGAAAAATAGTAAATGAATTACATTTATTACACACACACACACACACACACACGTGTGTATATATACTGTATATGCTTTTTGATAATGTTTGTAATTCTGTTTTATCAAATTATATGTATGAATTACATATACAGTGTATATTATAAAAATAATAAATAAATTACATTTTATAAATATGTATATACTGTAGTAATATACTATATTATATTAATATCTGTCTAGAAGGAAAAATAAAAGACAAACAGATTAAAAGAAAAGACTTTTAAAGCCTCTGTTTACACTGTAAAAAAAAAATAGACTTTTTACAAAGCTACTAATTCAGATGTTAAGATCGCGAGAAAGTCTGAATACATAAGTTTTAGTTTTTGTTGACTGCACTGATATCTGTGAACAATGAGAGTTGCAGCAGTGTGTGAATGCAGCTGCTCTTCAGCACTGATCTCTGTTCTCGCTCTCATTTCTATCACATGTTGAATCCTTTTAGAGTCACACGAACTGTATTCATCTCTGCTGAAGGACCGTCATCGCTTACTGAACCACCTTGAGTCTCAGCGGTCAGGCTGTGTTTGTCCAGGACAGAGAGATAGAAGAGACTTTCTGTCCTGATATTTTGCCGACTGCAAAACTCATGAATGTTTTGTAGCTGATTCACTGAAGAAGCAAACACAGACCAGAAATCTGACTTCACTGTAAAAATGCTGTCAAAACTCCAACATTTTTTATCCCACAAGGTGATGCTGATAATCTCAAGATGCTCCAGTTTCATCTGCTTTATTGGTCTGTTTTATTAGTGTTTGATGTACTGCTGAAAGCTGTCGGTCAGTGTGGTTTTAGAGAGTTTTGGATGGAGGTTAAGTGTGTTGTCGTCTGCTGTTTGGGCCCACAGCTGTGAGTCCGTCCGAATACAGCAGGACAGAGCTCATCTGGTCCAGCTGGGTCTGGTTCTGATTGAACGTGAGGAATGCAGTAAATTTAATGCATATTTTTGATTTTTTTTGCCAAAAAATAAAGATCAAAAAATAAAATAAAAGCTAAAATTAAGATAAATTCAAACCATTGGCTGTAAATTTAATGCATATTTTTGATTTTTCTTGCCAAAAAATAAAGATCAAAAAAAAAAAATAAAAGCTAAAATTAAGATAAATTCAAACCATTGCAATTGAAAACTAAGGACTAATTGTTTGCTTAAAAATAAGTCACTTTTCTTTCTTTTTTTTGATTCACTTAATAATGAAAATTCATAAAAAAAACTCAAGTACATTTTTTTTTTTTTTTTTTTTTACAAATTTTACAATTTATGCATTTAGCATAAGCTAAAAATATGAATACATTTAATAAAAATTAGAAATATTTTTTTTTTCAGTGTGAATGTCAAACTTTTATTGTATGAACAAAAAAATTGTGCAAAACAAAACATTTTGAAAAATGTCTCAGTGTTTATTTTGTTGTTGTTGTTTTTGGTTTTTGTCAAAAAGGTCTGAAAAACAAATTGCACTGTTTGAGCAAAAACAGGCATTTTTTCAAAACATCTTGTTTTTGTGTTGCACAGAAGACAGTCAAACAGGTTTAGAAGGACACGTGGGTGAAAAAATGACGGATTTTTCTTTTTTGTAAATTCAATTAAAATGTAAATCTAGTTGGATAAAAGCGTTTGCATAAAATGTCAAAAATATATTCAGTTATACGAACATAAAATTTTATATTTTTGTTTTATGTTTTAAGGTTGCATTTTATTCATTACATAGATTTGCATTTTTCTTCAAATGTTAATGTTAAATGCACTGTCAGCCTTTGCCAGTTGCCTAATGTAAATGAGTGTGAATCAGCCTTTAGCGCTGGTTCTGTTGCTGTCAGTCAGCAATGCATCCTAATGCAGGTCACCACAGTAAAAGGGTGAGAGGTTGCAGCGAACCCAACGAGCCACATCGTGTGTAATTACCCGACGTGCGCTGGTGTAATTGTAACCTGAGTGCCGTTTCGGTCCAGACTGTCAGTCAAACAGGAGAATCCTGCAGCTTTTAAACCTGTTTTACACACATGCAATGACTGAAGGGATACTTTACAGAAAAATGAAGATTTACTCACCCTCAGGCCATCCAAGATGTAGGAGACTTTTTCTTCAGTAGGTTTTTTAGCTGAAACAGTGCTCCTTGGTGATTCATAAAATGCAAGTCAATGGCTACCGTCACTTTAAGAATCAAAAAAGCATATACAAGCAACACAAAACTGACGATAACTTGAGCTCTTATGAAGAAACTGAACATTATTTACCAAATTATAAATGGTCTGGAGTGACGAACGAATCATTCTTTTGAACTGGTTCTATTTGGTGAACTAGTTGAACCAGTTCATCAAATTGGACTGAAGCGTCTGAATCAGTTCACGGCTTCAACCAAAGTTACTCAACCAAAACTCACTTTCAGACGCCTGACAGTCACTCTGACTCAAAATAAGCCAAAATAGCGGTGTATATGATTGTGTAATTACATAAACAAACTGGTGAATCAGTTATATGAACCAGAATCGAAGTGTCCAAAAGAATCAGTTCACTGAAAAGAATCATATTTCCCCGTTTGCCTGAGTCTTTGGATTAAGTTGTAAATAATGTTCAGTTTCTTGCACAGACCAATTGTTTTGCTTCATAAGACCTCAATATATCATCAGGAGCCATGGGGATTCATTTTGTTTTCCTTGATATGCTTTTTTGGCTCTTAAGTGTCGGTAACCATATTTTATGAATCACCAAGGAGCACAGTTTCAGCTAAAAATCTGAAGAAAAGGAGCCATCTACATCTTAAATGGCCTGAGGATGAGGAATTTAACAGCAAGTTTTCATTTTTGGGTGAACTATCCCTTTAATGGACGGCCTTTAGGTGTGCATCACAGTATGTCGCAAGGTCAAAGGTCAGACGGGGTGCAAGTTAATGGATTAGGAGCACCAGGACTGAGTGCTCTATTACATGAATTATTTGGGAGCATTTTTAACAGTCCCCTTGCAATACTCTGAGTCACAGTATGCAAATGCAACACGCAGCAAATCTGCCGCTTTATGTGGGCAGAGTATTAAAACAACCTTTTGTTTTATGTTTAGTTGCACCATGCAACATCTAATTCAGTTTCTCGTAAGTATCTGTGCGTCATAGGTTATGGATTATGTTTGTACCGCCTGGAACATGGCTCATTAATACCTTCATTTCCA
Source organism: Tor tambroides (assembly GCA_021397915.2). Classification (NCBI taxonomy): domain Eukaryota; kingdom Metazoa; phylum Chordata; class Actinopteri; order Cypriniformes; family Cyprinidae; genus Tor; species Tor tambroides. Next base: position 7,494 of record JAFVLL020024884.1, on the reverse strand, counting down.
TCAAGAAAAGGTCACAAGTGTGTTTCTCCAGACGTTTTATTGAGTCGAGAATAGACACAACGTCGAGTTATTTTAGCCTCTCAAAGCAGATCACATGCACCCCACGACCTGAAGCGCACAGTGAACTATTAGCAGCGTTATTGTAGTGGCTTGTGCTCTAAATAGGAGCTTTATTTGTCGTGAATAGTTGATTGTTCTGTGTGATGTGGCATTTTGATTTTCAGTGATGAGCAGAATAATCTTTAGCATGAATCAGAGCGCGTCTTCTCGATGCTTCAAGCCTTGATGGCCGTGATAGATTGTTTCCTCGTGATGGTTGTCTTGTGATGTTTTGTCTAGCACAAGATTCTTAAAAAAGACAATAAGTGCCATAAAGGGTAAAATGAGTATGTGCATGAAAATGTGTTTCAGATGAGGCTGCTTGTGAGTCATTAATTGTTCGTCACCCTGAATGTAATTTTATTACACAGATGTTGCTGTTTCACAGACAAATTTGTTTTCTGAGTGATGTTTCATTTGGCTTTTTGGCCTGAAATCCCTTTGGAGAAATAAAAACAGTCATACAATGAGAGCATAGAGCTATAAAATGAATGCAGTAAGCAGGTCTGATCATCTGATGAGAAACATTTGAGTTCATATTGAGATTTTTGAATGCACACTTTGGTCTTTTAGTAAATCTGAGCACCGTTTCAGACATGCACCCAAATGATCCATTTATAATCAGATTGATGGCTCAATCAGACCGAAAAACTTTCATGCAAACACCTAGGGCTGCACGATTAATCGTATTTTAATCGCAATCACAATTTCCTCTTCTCTCAATTTTTTTTTCATCTGCAATATTTGCCCACTGGTTGTTTATCCTGAAAACATTTTGTTTTAATTTGGCATTTGCATTATTTTGCATTGGTTAAAGCCACCCACATGCTTTCAATGTTGCGGTTGCCAGATTTCAAGAGTTTAAATCCCCCAATCAGAGCTTTTTTTCCTAAATTGATACATTTTCTACACAGTGGTTTACTTACTCTTCCCAATCTGGCAACCATAAACTTTGCATGCGCTCTATAATAATTGTTATTAATAATCGTGATTATATTTTTTGAGCAAAATAGTCATGATTACCCATTTAATAAATAATGATCATGATTTAATAAATAAATAATCATGATTACCCATTTAACAATTGTCAGGCAGCTCTATAAACACCTGAATATTTATTAAATATTTGCTAAAGAAAAAAATCTGAACTTTGCTCATAATGCACATGTAAACTGCAGACTGCAGTGTTTAGAGTCCATATAAACAAACTTTCAGAATCTGAAATCGGATCTGGTTCATTCTGATTGATGGACATAAGTGCATGCAAACAAACCTATTGTTTATGATCTTTCTGAAACTCTTGAGGTAGTGTTTGATTACTGGGAATTTTTTCTTACACACTCTGTCACTGGGGTGGGTTCCCTTTCAAAAACTATTAATATGCATGCTTTAGGTGCTAATATTTACATTTTAGGTACTAATATGGAACCTTGAAGTATGTAAATAAGGCACAAAAGTTGACCTTTTAAAAGGGTCCCGTCCCAGTGAGAGCTTTTGTACCGATTTTTCTGAGACTGTTGGACAAACATCTGAGAGTTTGGTCTCACAGCTGTGTAGAATAGAGATCTCATGTGTGATTTTTCTCTCTAATGTTCACCAGCATTTCTAAATCTGTCCCAGCCAATCAGCAGCGCAGTGTTTCTCCAGATGTCCAATCACAGGTCATGTGTCTAAATCCCCCACTAATGAGTCACAAGGCCATTTTCCAGCCACCCTTTTGCCCCTGTGTGATGGGAGCCGGTAGTTTTCGACACGCTTTCATGGGAAACGCTCTCTTGGAATCCGGATGAGCTTTCTTTGGCGCTGTTTGGTTTTGGGGAATCTATCATTTGCGGGGAGCGGACGTCTGCCGCTGGTGTCGCTATGAAACATCATAGAGCACTAATACGAGCCACAGATGGACTGAAGTGCTAGTCGGGCTTTAGGGGAAGATTATTGTGCTTGGCTGAAGAAAGCTGCGTTTAAGTGATGGATTTAGCACACTTTGACATAGTGCAATTGTCAAATAGCACAATAATTAATTCAGTTTTTTTCCCCCCATTTTTCCCATAATGGTTTGTTTGAAGCTGTAGCGTTTTCCATTATTGTCGCAGGAATAGGAGTACATGCAATTTGCAGGAAAATTGTACTATTTCATATCTGCAATTATTGAAATGGAAGCATGAAGGCAGAGGCAATGCTTTCAAGCTTCAGGCTGCATTTGCAATTTCTGTCTGAAGTAATCGATGGCGAATGCATCCTTTAGAGACCGGACAGTCTGTCTGTATGGTGGTGCAAAATAGAAAAACAAAAGGAAAAACAAGGAAAAGCACCACGTGAAGTGCAGCGGGGTCATTAATAATATTACGAGCGGATGCTTTTGTCCCGCTGCGCTCTGTTTGCTGTTATTAAGTGCCGTATATTGTGCCGGATTCCATTTAGTTTCAGATTTTACAGCTCAGGGCGAGGGCGATGATTATAAAACAAATATAACTCGTGCTCTGTGGCTCAAACACACAAATAAAACAACTTTATACAGTAGAAACTTTTATTGCAATAGCAAACACAATAAAGGATAAAATGCGCCGGCGTTCCAGCCCACTGACTCCTTGAGCTTTATTTCTTATCTGCATTCTTCAGCAAGACTTCATCGTTTCGTCGTTTTTCATCGTTTCACTCTTTTTTTTTTTTCTTTTTTTTTTCTCGGAGGAGTCATATATTAGGAGAAAGCCACTTTCCCGACGGCGGAAAACGAAGCGAGGGTCGGATCTTAATCCGATGCCATCTGGAAAAACGCTGAGCTCTTGGCCCGCTGGCACAGGGGTTGCGTCCCTTATGTAAACGGAACAAATTCCTTTTCACACTAATGGCGTATCGCATTAATGCCCATGGAGGTTTGTACACAAGGTCAGGCTAAAGGGCCACTGGAGGCCGAGACTTATCTCACGTCCCTTAAGAAATGAGAATAAACGCCATTGTGTGTTGACATGTCAAAGGCGTTTTTGTCTCTTTCAGAAGCAACAGTAGTTTTTTTTTAGCTTAATTCAGACAAACATGACATTTGTACAGTAACTGCATTTTTTCTGTTTTACTTCCTGTTGATAGAAGTAAAGCAGTAGAAGTAAAACGTAAAAGTATAACCTGACACACCAGATCTCAAAACATCTTTGCTCAGCTGCCTAGTTTGAACAGATATTTATTTTTGAGATTTGAGAGATTTTTTTTATTTTATTTTATTTTATTTTATTTTATTTTATTTTTAGATTATTTTGCATTTTACATTTTATTATTTTATTTGTTTATTTTTTATTTTATTTTATTATTTCTGCCAGTAAGATGTTTTTTTTTCCAAAAAGGTGCAACCAAAAAAAAAAGTTAATTAATTTAATTTATTCTCTTTTACTTACTGTTTTGTTTTTCTATCATATTTTTGTTGTTGTTGTTGTTGTTTCTGTTGCTTGTGATCACTAGATGTTAAAATCTGACACAACAGAACTCAAACCATCTCTACTTAGTTGCCTAGTTTGAACAGAGAATACTTATTTATAAGTCTTAGGAACTGCTTTTGTGTTTTATTTTTATTTTATTTTATTAATTCAGTTTATTTGTTTTTATTTCATTGTATTTGATATTTTATTTATTTATTTTTTCTAGTAATGTACTGTAATTCCACACAGTTTAGGAAGCCTTACAGAAAAGTATTGCTGATGTTTCAAATAATGCCATGGTACTTTTTTGTTACTGAAGAGCAGCTTTTTTCTCCAATTTGGATGGTTGTTTCTTTCTTCTCAAACTTCTTGTAGTACTTCTTGCTCTGCTGTGGTTCTGAATCTCCATTAATCTCTGCCATGCAAACGTTTACAGTCACAGACTAAAGGAAACAGAACCGCTCAGATTTCCCAGCGCAGTGTCGCTCCCCGCAGGGTTCTGTCTCCGTCGACTATTTCAAAGCCTCTCTTCTTCAGTAGAGCGGTCTGTCTATCATTCCAGCTCTATGAAACCCACCGCACCAGCTGAGAGACCCCCGTGATTCCTGGCTCCAGTCCAAAAACAAATGCCCCGAGAAGGAGCTGAAAGAATGGGCTTCAAAGTGGCCAGTGGTCCGTTTGAGGAGGGACACCAGGCCAGCAGCTCACAGTGGAATCTTCTTTTAAGGGGATGAAGCAGATCTGTTGTGCGAATAACAAAGCAAGATAATTAAACCCTCTTTGTGCTCTAGCGGCCTCAAAAGACTCTCTCTGGAGACTGTCGACTGGAACCGCCATGCTGGATTTGGGCGTTTTTTGTGCTGTTGCGTCAGATTGGCTGACAGTGTCAAATGCCTCCGATGTCTGATCATGCAAACTTGCAGTTCGAGTGTACGTTTACACGACAATGATTGTATTAAAACGGCAAGGTTTTTCCTTTGCATTTTTGAAAAGTTTTGCATCCAGATGACATCATTGTCAAAACGATCCCTGCTCACATGGTTTTGCAAACCTGGCTGAATATGCTGTATTATGTATGCCAGGCCACTAGTTGGCGATATCACTTTTTAAAGACACACTACGTCATTGTTTTCACAAATTTGTGTGTTTGTATTTTACATAGAGACAATAACAGTATCGTTTTTGAAAAACTTGCACTTTGAAACCTGTTTTCAAATGTTTGCGTTTTCAGGCTCGTATAAATTAACAGCCAAAACAAGTTTTCATTTTTTTTTAGTTGAAAACGTTTTTTCCTTGTATATGACATCACCGTTTTCACAAATTTGTGTTTTTGTAGTTCACATAACCACATAACTTTTTTTTTTTTTTTTCAAAAAGTTTCACTTTGAAACTCATTTTCAAAAGTTTTTTCAGACTTCAGATTTTCAGACTATCAATGGGTGGCCAAAACGCAAAAAGTTTTCTGTGTTTAGTTGAAAACGGTTTTTCCTTTGTTTTTGAAAAGTTTTGTGTACAGACAGCAACATTGTCCAAATGATCCTCGTTCACAGGGATATGTAAAAATGACTAAAAACGCTGCATTATGCATGCCAGGCCACTAGTTGGCGATGTTACTTTATAAGGAAACACTGTGCGCATGTGCACATATGCATTCTTATAGAGCGAACACATAATACGCATGCGTATGACATCACCGTTTTCACAAATTTGCAGTTTGTAGTTTGCATAGACATGATAATGGTATTGTTTTCAAAAACATGCACTTTGAAACCCATTTTTAAAAGTTTGCATTTTCAGGCTTGTATAAATAAATGGCCAAATGCATAAAAAGTTTGCCGTGTTTAGTTGAAAACAGTTTTTCCTTTATGTTTTATGAAAAGCTTTGTGTACAGACAACGACGTTGTCCAAACGATACTGATGATCCTGATCCTGATGACTAAAAACATTGTATTATTCATGGCAGGCCACTAGTTGGCGATGTTACTTTGTAAAGAAACACTACGCATCTGTGCGCATACACATTTCTATAGAGCGAACGTGCAATAAGCATGCGTATGACATCACTGTTTTCATAAATTAGTGTTTTTATTAGTGCTGTCCAATGATTAATCGCATCCAAAATAAAAGTTTTTGTTTACATTTTATATATATATATATATATATATATATAATAAATATACACAGTAAACGCACATAAATAATGTATGTATATGTGTGTAAATATACACACATACAGTATATATTTTGAAAATATTTACGTTTATACATTTATATATTCATATTCTTATATTTTATATTATATATAAATATATTTAATATATAAACATAATATATTTTTCTAGAATATATACATGCATGTGTTTGTATTTATATATACATAATAAATATACACAGTATACACATATATTATGTAAACAAAAACTTTTATTTTGGATGCGATTAATCACGATTAATCGTTTGACAGCACTAGTTTTTATAGTTAACACGGAGATGATAACGGTATCATTTTCAAAAGCTTGCACTTTAAAACCCGTTTTCAAAAGTTTGCATTTTCAGGCTCTCAAAGTGCCGTTGTTGTATAAATAAATGGCCAAAATGCATGAAAGTTTTCCGTTGTTAGTTGAAAACAGTCGTGTAAAACCCCCCTGAGTGTTCGTAATGGATTCTAATCACTTCATTGAACTTTTTCATAGACTGAAGTTTGAAATGCATCACGTAAAACGAGTTAATGCTGTTTCTTGTAGGCTTTATTTATTTGAATAACTCTTCGGGCTGTCAGCATCACCGCCGTTTAATTAGATGGTTGTGGATTTTGTAGAAGGCTGTAGACGGATGTGGATTTTACAGTCATAAATCATACATAGTCACTGTAGAATAAATTAATGACAACTTGGCTAGACACCAGGCTTTGGCTAAAATCTGCTCCGTTTACAAAGAAAAGCTCCGTTTTGGAAACACATTAATTAGCCCTTGCACAACTGAGTGACAGTTACCCAGAAGACACCGCTCACTTTTGCTTCATAATTGATTCGGTGGCCATGCCAGAACTGGTTTTCATCAAGCCAGCGGCCTGAGCCCTCAGTCTCGGGCTTCTATGCTGCAAACGACAATGTGCGCTAATTGTTTGATGTTAAGTACGCGCCATCAGTCAGGGCTAATTATGGCACGTACTCCTGGGTCCAATAAACTCCAACAACATTATTTGGGAAATGGGAGGGAAAAAAATCAGCCAGGCTCACAGACAGTCCCGCTGTTATGGCAGTAATTCAATTATCACCTGTCTTTGGTAATGGCTAGTTAACACAAATGTTGCTCTTTATATTTGGCTGAATGAGATTAATGAGTCGCGGGTCCGCAGGGTGCACGCGCTGCTGAGTTTTACAGGAGAAATGGTTAAAGGGAGGCAAATCTACACATGTGCATTTTATACTTCTGCTCCTGCACATTTGCACAATTCCAGACTGTTCTTTTGAAATATTATATTTTAAAACGATATTACAGGAGCATCAGTGCTGTTCTGAATGACATGCTGCAGCTGATCACATGACTGATATTTAGCGTGATTGCGAGTGTGCTATTGCTTGTCAACAGTTCAGTATACAAGTTAATATTGAATAAAACACATTTTAAACACAGTATTGCCAATTATTACTATACATCCAAACAAAGCCACAGCAGAACTTAACATTTCTGACACAGTAACTGCGTTCCACAATGAATCAGTGTTGTTGAACAAATCAGTTAAGTAAATGATTCAATGACTCGTTCATAAAAACAGCTGTTTGTTTCACTCAGGAGTGAATCAGTGATGTTGACTGAATGAGTTGAGTAAATGATTCAATGACTCGGTGATAAAGACAGATGTTTGTTTCACTCAGGAGTGAATCAGTGTTGTTGAATGAATCAGCTGAGTTAATGATTCAATGACTTGTTCACAAAGACAGCCATTTGTTTTGTTCACAAATGAATCAGTGATGTTGACTGAAT